>JAKLLW010000119.1:535-55526 GCA_022814695.1 Neocatenulostroma microsporum
GGGATTATAGACGATAATACGTAGTAGTACTCTTAGTCGCAAACGAAACTTCCTTTAAGTACTATACTCGAATATAGTAAGAAACTCGAATAGCGTAGATTCTTAATATTAGAGCTCGTACTTCCTATATTTCTATAAGATAGACTTACTAGACGACTTGTCGTTACTCTAGTTATCGAGCTCTATAATACTACCGTATTCGCTCTCGAGGTAATAGTCGAACGAGACGACTTAGCGACTACTACTATATAGAGGCAAGTCGAAAAGGATATAGTAGACTTCTTAGGTAGACTAGTCGCGCTCGCCGATAAAACGATTAATAAGCTTAGTTACAAATAAGAGTATAGGCTAGTATATATTTAGCGGATTCTATCCTAAATAGCCCGTATTACTTTAGGATAGAATACGGAGAGTTAGATATATATAGGTCTTATTAACATATAGTAGAACCTACCTAATAGTATCGTTATATAATAGACTCGTAGTCTCCCCTTTAGAGTAATACTTAGCTATATAGCCTATAATAGCCTTTTACTCGGTATAGGGCGAGATATCGGTATTCGTACGCTATCCGAGAGTAATAGCTAGATTATACTAATTTATCTAGCCGTTATTCGATAGAGGCGAGTAGGTCTAGTAGAGCGGGTTACGCTTATTCGTCTTACTAGTAACGGCCTTACTAGTATTACGCTCGAAGTAAAACCTATACTAGGGTTCTATAGTAGAAGGCTATCCCTTCTTCCGGGTAAGGTAGTAACTATCTATATACTTATAGAGCTAAGTATAGTTTACGACGTCGGAGAGATAGCCTATAGTATTTATAAGCTAGGTAGTACTCGTATTATATATACTACGGCTACGTTTCTAAGGACGCTAATAGCTAGGCTCCGAATTTACTACGTATATATACCGGCTCTAGAGCTTCGTATAGGTAGTACGATTATCTAGATTGTCGAGATTAGGATTATTTAGCTCTAGCGTTACGGATAGATCTAGCTAGGTAAAGCTATAGACGTAGGTACTACTATAGCCCTAAAACTTATACCGAAACTAATAGTCGACAATACCGAACTTAGGCTTAAATACTATCTTAAAGAACGTAGTAAACCGTCGGACGAAGTACTAGGCCGCGATATAAGGATTTTCGCTAAGATTCCGCCGATTAATTTCGTACCTAGTATATTAGTATATTCCGAGTAGGAAACTATTTTGTACCTAAAGTACGTAGTACGGTTTAGAACGGAAATACTTACCTCTCTTAGTTATCCGTAGTCCGCTACTTTATATACTTAGGTATATACCTCGCTAAACTATCCTATTACGTATCTATAGCGCTAAAGGTAAAAAAGAAGGCTAGTCGCTCTAGCTAATAAACCTATAAAGTTAGCTCGCGGCTAGCCTTCTTCTAGTACGGACGGGAGCCTTTTATACTAGTAGCGTAGCGATATACGTTGTTTAGAAGGGCGGTACCCTCGGCCGTCCTATCGTTAATAGCCCGCTATAGGTCGTTAATACTTATTACGCTAGTACGGTTATAAACAACCTATCGAGAGCGGGAACTACTTTACTCGCGTATCTAGGTATTAAATACCGTATATTAGAAACGCTTATATCGAGCGAACCGGCCGTCGTAATACTATATAAGATAGTTAGCCTATTGTTTAAAGGTAAGGCCTTTACTTCTAGTACGTAGAAGAGCCTAGTCTACCTCGCTATAAGGAAAGAGCGTAGGGTAGGCTATTAAGAAGATCCGCGAGCTACGGCTCTACTAGGAGTACCGATAGGTATCTAGCTATAGCTAATCTATAGTAGGAATATCTTCTCGTACGCTAGGGTTTATATCTAGTTACGAATTAGCGTTTTCTATTCTAAATAGTAGGTAGGTCTTTAGAAGAGAAATATACAATCTTACCTTACTAAAACGCTTCTACCTCTATATACAATATACGCGTTTCTAGAATAGCGCTAGTCTTAATATTACCCGCCTTCTTATTATCGTACTCGCTAGGCCTATAGTTCGATACTAGGACTTGTCCTTCGTTAACTACTATTATAGAAATGTCGGACGGAACGCTATTAAGCGGGAGTTATAATAGGACGGCGTAGTCGAGTATAATATTATAGAAGCTAGGGTAATATTCCTATAGGAACTCGAGCTAGCGCTATAATACTATAATTAGCGATTTCTATCCTAAATCGCGTATATAGCTTTAGAGGAGAAATACCTAAATAGTATATTATCGAATAGTAAAATTGCGATAGAACTAGCGACTACTCTACTCGCCTTAGTTTACTAGTACTTACTTCGGCTAGATAAGTATAAAATTGTAGTAGGAAGGGAGGCGTAGTAGTTTGTCGACGATATTAGGAATATTACGAAGAAATATTATAATATACCCTTTATACCGATACTAGGTACTATACGCGTACTATAGCTATACGCTAATATATACCGGAGTAACTAGTATCTACTCTAGCTTATTAAGCTTAGGTAAACCCTTAATCTTATTACTAGGATCTATATAGTTTTCTAAAGACATTAGGTATATACGCTCTATCTTAGAATACCGCTCTACCTTCGTATCTCGTTTAACGTAGTACTAATAGAGATTGTTATAATTAATCTTTAAATTAAACTAAAGCTCTTTATAGTATATATAGTAATATATCTAATCCTAGTCTAAGACTCTATTCTACTCTTAAATACGTCTCTAGTTAATAGGCGACATAGTAGAGGCGTTTAGATTATAGCCCGTATTGTACGTAGTAGGAAGGACGTACTCGTCGTTATAGAGCTAGTCGTAAAGGCTCTACTAGTCGAGGCCGTTATAGCCCTCGTCTTTATTCGATAGCTAGAGCTAAGAGAAAGGATTCTAGTTAGAAGGGTTCTACGCTTATTTTAGCGTTTTATCCTATATAGATAAAGTACTCTTTAGAACGGAAATTAGGAGTAGTATACGTACTCTAGCTAGCTAGATATAAGGCGGACTAGAGCTAGGATTAGGATTTACCTCTCTATTCTAGTTAAGGTTCGTAAGATACGCTACGCGCGAAGTAATATTAGTCTATTTAATATATATATTAGAATTCGCTTCTAAAGAGGCTACCGCTATTTAGAGAAGAAAGGCTAGATAGATAGAGAAATACTCGTCTAATTTCGCTCTTCTTAGGACTAGATATTCTATAGTAGTATATATCGGCGGTAGCGATCCTATATATCTTTACTATACTCTTCCTTATTATTATTATTATCTCGTCGTCGCCTACTTAGTTTAGTACTAGGATCTAGATCTAGATCCGTCTAACGCCGTTTTCGATAGTTATAGTATTTAGTAGCGTATATAAGGTAAGGCCTATACGTCTATATATATCTTATACTACGCTTAGTAACTTTCTAAAAGGCTTCTACGTTTTTCGTATAGCTATAGGAAGTATAAGTATCTTATATAGAAGGTATCTTATAGATCCCGAATATATTTCTATCCTATAGTATATTCGTCGTTATAGAATAGAAATTGATAGGGGCGCGGAAGAACTACCGCGAGTACAACACACGATTAGGTGACTCGACTTTTGAAATACACCAATCAGAAGCTCCCGGCAAATTCCGTTGTTTTTGAGCCTAATATTGTCCTCATCCACTTCGTTCCTTCGGACAATTAAGGTAGGCAGCGCTGGACCTGTGGGAGTTCGACCTCATCCAAACACCAAGCCAATCATATCGCGAGGCTGTAACTTCCTCTTTCAGCTTCTCCGGCTGTTCTCTTCCGAGAAGGCACGCCACCCTGAGGCACCCTTGCACGGATCTGCCGGTGAACGCGGGGCGCAGACGAAGATCGTTGCATGTGATCTCGTGCGACGTCATGCCAATTATGGCATGGATATGACTTCGAGACAAGAAGTCATACGACAATTGAGTTACTTCGGATCTGGTGTCACCGGTCGGCTGACCGTCCATACCGGAAGCAGGACCGGTGACTGGTTTAAGGTTACGTTTCGATGACTTTCTCGCATCGGGCGTTCTGTTTCCGAGGCTCACCTTTGCACAGCCATCTTTGAGACCGCCCTTCCTCCTACACTCTCAGCCTCACCTCGTACATTACCTGCGACACCACCTAACCATCGCCGTAGCACAACGTAACACCAACAAACACCAACCTCAAACAACCAAGAGCGAACACAAGGCAACAGATGGCAGCAGCAGACTACTACAACCCCGGTGGCGGCGGCGGGATGCCACAAGGGCAGCCGCACCAGGCACCGCGACCGCATCAACCACCGCCAGTACCCGGCACGAGTCCGCTTCCATATCCAGTATCAGACGCGCCACCACCATACAGCGCCTTCCAAAACCATCTACATCGACCGCAAAGTCATAGCCAGCCTCCACCGCAAAATCGACCACCGATGCAGCCCAGCTATTCTTCCCAAGGCTACCCACAGCAATACGGCTGGGAACAAGAGAAACCCAGCGTACACTTTGCGCCGCATCCACAGCAGAACGGCGGCTCGCCATATCCGCAGCAGCAATACCCGCAAGGCCAGCAAGGCTACCCATATCCAAATGGTGTGCCGCCGCAAGGAGGAGCGATGTCGCAAGTCTACGGCGATCCAGGTCGGAGACCGTCTGCTCCACCAGTAGGCTACTACGACGGAAATGGCTACAAAGATAGTTCGCGCTCGCGTAGCAGGAGTAGGGATAGGAGCAAGAGGCGGCATCACCACCATCACCATCAGCAGAGACCGCAGCCGCCGCAGAAGAAGAAGAGCGGTGTCTCCACTTTCCTTGGCGCAGGAGGCGGAGCGCTGATAGGCGATGCGATATTTCCCGGTCTTGGTACCCTCGGAGGAGCCATACTAGGTGGTGTAGGCGGACACGAGTACGGCAAGCAGAAGAGGTCGTACAGCAACCCGGATGGAGGGCGGAGGAAGCACTTCGATCGGGACCGGGAGTACTACGAGGAGGAGTACGATGACAGAGGGCGGAGGAGGCATTAAGAACAGTCGAGAGGATGAGGAGAGGTGTTGGGTATGAGCACGATACGATTACGAGATTACGAAGCCCACCACTGGCTGGTAAGGCATACGAGCAATGATTAGCATTCAGTCACGATGCATTATAGTGTTGTATAATCAAGGTACGAGATGGCAAAGCATTGCTATGTGCCATTCACTGCGCAAGCATTTCGCAAGCTGACAATCGCACCTGATCTTTCCATATGTACTCTTCACGCTTCCCTTCTCGTTCCATGTGTCGTCTTCATGAACTTACGTGGTGCCCTTCAGTTCCTTGTCCGCTCTCCTTCACTCCTCAGGATGGCCGCCATTACGGCAGACTATCTACGTAGCTACAGTCACTGATCTCCTAGGCCACCATGGCTGTTGTACCTCTTGGCTGCTTCAGGCGCTCTGACTTCGTTCACTACCATGGTGAAGCCATTGACCAGCTTTCCAGTGCAGCGCGCGCCGCCACTTGATCATACATAAATAATATTCAACCTTGACATATACTCCTTTCTTCTTTCTCATCAAAAACCATTCTCACAAACCATCCAAGTCCAAAACACCATCAAATGCCTTCGTCTCAAGCACGCAGAAAACTCAGACAACGGAAGACCTCACCAACTCTTCCAACCCCAGGGACCAACACCACGACAATGGTCTCCACAAATCCTGAATCCTCCACCATGGCTCATCCCAAGGCTCCAGGCAGCTCAAATGTCTGCAAGACTTGCAACTTGCCATACAGCCAGTGCTGTTGCGGGACGCACAAGCACGTCGCTAAGAGGACTTCGGAGCCCACGTGCAGCACCTGTTGTGAGCCTTACTCAGAGTGCTGCTGCGGCACTCAACAACGAGGCTTGATTGGGGGCAATCTGTATGCTGTTGGGTGCTTGGTGGAGTTAGCATGGGCAATGTAAGGATACCAGTGCGTTTGAGAATCTTACAGCAGAGAGATGGACGCTGACTGCTGTGCTACAACAGGGTGTATGGCTGATGAGTCAAAACAACGATATACGACAATGGAGATATGAGCAGGCGTTCTCTTGGTGGCGTTGTGATGATTGATGATACCCAAGGGTAGATGGAAATCTAGGTTAATGGATGGAGGATTGGGTTTTGGCGATCAATGTAGCTATAGTCATGAAATTAGTATCCCCGATTGATGAGCCCGAGCCGGTGCAACTGTATTCGCCATCAGCATCTCAAAAAAAAATATCAAAGCGGAGGAGACGTTTGCCATGATCAGGCTGTCGGCTTTTATTCGGCTCCGAGGCCCGTGCGACTTCGCCGCCCCTTGACGTGAGAAACACTCGTAGAAAACAATACCAACCTACGTACGCCATCATTTACCGGCAGTTGACCTCGATGGCATCGTTCCCTTCGCTTTTGCAGTTGCCAGCGCAGCTGAGATGCGCACTGGTCCGCCAATGTGGCTCGAAACGCGCATTCTCTGCAGCATGTAGCTTGCGGGCTGGTCATGAAAATCCATTGGTAGGTGGATTCTCTCAACACCCTGCTTCAGGCTTGTGTCATATGATGCGTGATGCTCGATGGACTCATGCTCATAGCAGGGTTGCATTTATAAGACTAACGCGCTCGACTGTAGGGTTTGCCACGTTCGGGCACGCCACCGAATCTCGCCGCACGCATGAAACGGGGTATGGACCTTACGAACATGTTGCTCTTCTACTTCGCGTCCCTTTGGCTTACACGTGGCAGGCCTACCAGAGAAGCGGCCGATACCAAATGTCAGCAAAGTCGTGGCCGTCAGCAGCGCCAAAGGTGGCGTGGGCAAGAGCACCATTGCGGTCAATCTGGCATTGGCCGCCGCACGCCAAGGTGTTTCCACTGGTATACTCGATACAGACATATATGGACCCAGCATACCAACGCTACTAAACGTATGAAACTTCGTACCCAGTGGGATTGTCTGGCTGTAGCTAACAGCAAGCGCAGCTCGAGGGACTGGAGCCCGAGCTCGACTCAAACAATCGCCTGCTCCCGCTGACGGCTTACGGCATCAAGGCGATGTCTATGGGGTTTCTTGTGCCTCAAGACAGTCCTATCGCATGGCGCGGCTTGATGGTGCAGAAGGCGATGAACCAGCTTATGTTCGAAGTCAGTTGGCCGAAGTTGGATCTGCTTATCCTGGATTTACCACCTGGGACTGGTGATGTGCAGCTTACGATTACTCAAAGCATTGAGCTCACGGGTAAGACTACCTCGACATTGGAGGAGGCGTGTGCTGACCAAAGCAGGCGCCGTCATCGTATCTACACCCCAAGACCTCGCCCTGCGAGACGCAGTCAGAGGCGTCGACCTCTTCCGTAAAGTCAATGTACCCATCTTGGGAATGGTACAGAACATGAGTACCTTTACATGTACCTCTTGCGGTTACAACCATGACATCTTCGGCTTAGACGGTAGGCTTAACGACTTATGCCTGCACGGTTTCCACAGCTGACAAGACATAGGTGCGCGCAGGAAGTGCGAAGAAATCGGCATCGACCTACTTGGCGATGTACCACTGCATCCGCAGATCTGCCACGATGCGGACATGGGCAAGCCTACAGTCGTGGCGAGTGCTGGTGGGCCACAGGCGCAGGCTTTCAACTCTATTGCTGACGAGCTTGTAAAGAGGATCGGCCTGAAATGAGTGCTTGACGCAATTCACTGCAGCGGCAGCACCTTGACAGCGGGAGATATTGGGCTGCTTGGCTGGCTGCTAGTGCTGCGAGATGTGCGCACGACTTTGGACTCTTGAGACTCAACTTGCACAATCAGACCATCGAGGCATCGATGCAGGGCCTCCACTGCTCCAGATAACTTCGACATGATCCCCATGGAGCTAGATCTACACGAAGTTGGGGTACATACGCCGATCATCGTGAGGGGTACGGAGAAATATGCAGGCACAACAGTGTTGACAACAGACATTTTGGAAACACAGCGCCATGCTGTAGGCGGCATGACAGGAACCTGCAGGATACTCGGTGACAGCTCTGCCGATGCCGCGCAAACGATTCAGCGCAAGAAAGATGTAGAGTATGCTCTCTTTTGAACTGAAGCTCAAACTCCTCACTCCACATACCAACAGACATGGCGCTCATTGCGCTGGCAGTTCTCCTTTTGTGTCCCGCGAGGTCAGCGAGCGTCATTCCATCTAACCCATACGGCGTGGCTCTAGGCAAGCGGTCCCCCAACGCTTCCGACCTGACAGTTGACTTGGGTTACGAGAGCTACCAAGGCTACTACAATGCCTCCTTCGATCTCAATACCTGGCTCGGTATACGCTACGCTGCACCACCCATCGGCAACCTGAGGTGGCGAGCGCCGCGGCAGCCAGAGACGAATCGTGACCAGGTCATCCAAGCCACCTCTTTCCCGCAACGCTGCCCGCAAGGACCACAAGCACCGATCGCGCCTGGCTACAACTCTACTGGTTCCGAGGACTGTCTGTTCTTGTCTGTGTATAGCCCTGCTAATGCTAGTAACCTACCTGTCTTCTTTTGGGTAAGCATAGCGAGGCTTGGTACGGAGCGTGACTAGTACTGATGACGAAGCAGATCCATGGCGGCGGCTATGGAGGCGGACAGGGCAACCAGGACGTCGGCAACATCACAGCCATCAACCACAATAGCTTCGTCAGCGTCGTGATACAGTATCGTCTTGGCGCTTTCGGCTTTCTAGCCAGCGACGAAGTCCATCGGTTCGGAGACGCCAATGGTGGCCTGCTCGATCAGCATGCAGCGCTCAAATGGGTCCAGAAGTATATCCATCTATTTGGAGGCGACCCGCCAAGAGTGACGATCGCAGGAGAAAGCGCAGGAGCAGGCAGCGTGATGCTTCAAGCTATGGCTTACGGCGGCTCACTCGGAACCGGCTTGTTTCAGAACGTGATTGCAGCCTCTCCGTATCTGCCTATGCAGTATCCTTACTATGGTTGGCAGCCCTCGCAGTCGTACTACGCTTTTGCTCAGGCAGTGGGGTGCCTTGATGGGCGGGCTTACGGCAACACCAGCGTGACTGTTCTGGATTGCCTGCGAGCTGCACCGAGCGACGTATTGCAGAACGCCAGCGCGGCTGTCGGGGCGTCTGGCACGTGGGGTACTTGGGCGTTTCTTCCAGTGACGGACTTCGACTTCGTACAGCAAAGGCCGAGCCAGCAGCTGACGAGTGGAAAAGTCAACGGTCGGCGTGTGATGTCGGGCAATAACGCCATGGAGGGGGCTGCCTTTGTCACGCCGCCAGGTGTGCCTGGCGAGATCGCAACAGATGCTGACTTCGAGGCCTGGGTAAGGCTGGAGTACCCCATGCTCGATGCGAACGACCTCCGTGAAATCTTCTACAACCACTACCGAGCGGCGAACATCTCCGCAGTACCGTATGCTACCTGCGGTGACTGCGGAGGCGCAACCGCAGTGAACGTGGGCCCCGAAGCCGTGGGATCATGGCAACGAGCCATCAATCTCTACTCCGAAACCACCTTCGTCTGCCCCTCATACTGGCTTGCAGAGGCTTTCAGTCCTGCGCAGGGCAAGCAAGGGTACAAGTACCAATATACGGTCCCAGCAGCACAACACGGTGCGGACCTTTCGGCTGAAGGTCTTCGATCGGAGACCGTCAATGTGAGTCCAGAGTTCTACAAGGCCTTTACGACTATCTGGGGCAACTTCATCGCCGAGAATGACCCATCGATATCGAACACTCTGGCGAATGGCAATGCGTCCACTGCACCGAACGCAGCAAGCCAGTGGCCGCTGTTCACCACTGAAGGCGACGGTGCATACAAGATGCTCAACCTCAACGAGACCGGCGGCTCGGAGTATAGCGCCCACGTCGTTGCAAACCCAGCGCCCAATGCTGAGCAGTATGAGGAGCCGGGTCTCATGAATGACATTCGAGAAGTGGATGCATACAGCTGGGAAGGTGGACGAGGGGCCCGATGTGACTTCTGGCGGCGGATCGGCGAAAGGGTGCCGGAGTAGCTGGTCTGTAAGCGGCATCAATGTTGGATCGTATTCCTCTGCGCTCAGGATGTGTCCACGAACTTTCGCACCGTTCGAATCTTTCAAGCCGAAAGCTAGCGTGCTGCCATATTGTGCCAATCGGCTTACCTTCTTCAGTTACTGGTCTTGCAAAACTTCGAATCTCGAGCCCAGCGCTAGCGCGTGCTCATGTCCGGCCAATCACTGTGTCCGCGAGCTTTCGAACCGTTCGAATCTGTGAAGCCGAACACTAGCGCGTACCGCATGTTCGGCCAATCGCGATAGATCCACGTCGCCGCAAGCATGCAACCTGAGACGGAAACACTTGCTCTTCCCTCGTCCTTCCTTCTTCTCTCCCATCACCCTTCAGGCTCACTACAGAGCAGGTCGTCTTTTCCCATTTCCCTGCCTCCATGCACGCTTCTATACACAGCGGGAGGCAGGCAGGCCAATGCCTGTGTCGTGGAGTATTGAAGAAATGGACGGGTAGCAACCTTGCCCGTCGGACTCTTCCACCCCCCATCCGGTGACCAAGCTTCGCTGATAGATAAGGAAACGCTCGTGGTATTTGATGCCAAGCTCTCATCAGTCTTACACTTAGTTTCTCCGCCAGGTGCTTGCGAGACGTTAAGATACTGACACCAGAGGGCTTCTATTGATGGATACAGGGAGGAGACTACAGCCGGCTACCGAGCAACAAGGGCAATGCCTCCAGACACCCGGACTCGCCCTCAAGCTTGTACCAATTGCCATATTCGCAAGGTAAAATGCGACGCAAGCTCTCTGACTGGAGCGTGCAGCCGCTGTGTCGAGGCTCAAATGGCCTGTCAGATGATGACGAAACGGCGGCGGCCAATACGGGCGCTCACGACCAGTCAAGGATCGGAGAGCCAGCGTAGACGGAGCACCTCGACCGCACAGCCCGCACGAACGACTTGATTAGACGAGACGACTCCTCAAGTCACCTGGTGAAGCGTCTTATAGTACCAACGATACGTGGGAACAGGCACGCCAGGTATTCGGTTCTCTCGGCGACGGAGATGAGCCTCGTGTTGTTGCTGTACGTGGCATTGGCGACATATCGAAGCAGAGCTCTATCCTCGTCGACTTCCTGTCACAGGACTTCTCCAGGGGTGCCATGGACGACTATCAGGTGACCTTCCTCGATAACTACACTACCATTGCACGCCTACTCGCGGATGAGTTCGGCAGAGGCTTCGGAGCTGGAGTTTACCATCACCGCGACGCACCTTTCGTCAAGCGTAGCAATGGGAGCATGCCGAAGAACCTGGTGCACTCGGAGCAAGCGGTCTTAGAGCTGCAGGGTGCACTCATTCTACCTAGCGCAGCCATCGCCGACAGCTTCGTGGCTTCATTCTTTGACCGTGTTCATCCTATCCTGCCTATTGTGGACCGAGGCTCATTCATGAAGCGTTACTACTGTCAGGAGCCGGGCGTATCCCTGCTGTTGATCCAGTGCATACTTTTGTCCGGGTCGACGACATTTGAGCATCCTGCACTCAAGGCACCATCACGCGAGGTTTCATGGAAGCTATTCGTGCGAGCCAAGGCCCTCGTCGAAAACCGCTTCGAACAAGACCGCCTTACACTGGTGCAAGCACACCTCCTGTTCAGCACATTCGCTTCTGACAGCTGCGATGACACCATCCAGAACATGTGGCTCTCGATCGCATCGGCCGTCCGTATTGCTCAAGGCCTTGGCATGCATCGGGCACTCGGCGCAGCTAATGCGAGCTATGCGATGCGGCGAGAATGGAAACGAATTTGGTGGACCTTGTTTGTGCATGACACTCTCTGTTCCTTCGAATGGGGCAGACCACGAGCGATCCATCTAGATGACTGCGATGTTGAGGAGCTGACTGAAAAAGACTTCCAGCCCGCAGAAGCAGGCTCCTTGGCGTCAGTAGAGTGCACAACTATGTTCATTGAACTGTGCCGTCTATGCTTGATGATATCTGAATGGCTTGATCTGCTAAGGCCTGGGCCTTACAAACGCTGGTCGAAGCAGCAGCGAGTGGAAGAACGCTTTACGCGGACCCGCGATCTACTGGCGCGCCTGGAGGCATGGTCGCAGAACCTTCCTGCTGTCGTGCAGGCACCAGCTGAGCTGACAAACGGTCTCTCTCTTTGGACTGCCACTCTGCGCATCGCGCATCAAGCCGCCGTTCTTCGCCTGTGTATATTGCTCCCGGACAGCTTTTCAGCAGTGACTACGGCAGCCACTCGGATCATCAGGATCTGCGCCGTACTCAAAGAAAGGCAACTTTTGGGATCTTTGTGGAGCTTCGGCGTTCACGAGCTGGATCTCTCCTTAAGTCACCAAGCACGCCGTGCGAACAGTACCGTAGCTTTGGAGGCACAAGCTGGACAAAAGGAGCTGCGACATGGGTTCCCTTTGCTCGAGCAGCTTAGCCACCGTAGTGCCGTTGCGGCCCAGAGCGTCGCCTTCTTCCAGCATCTGCTTAAGAAGTTCAATAGCCTTGATCTCCGTGACAGTACAGGGTACGAGTCTCGGCGAGCCCTGTCCCAATCGACTGGTTCCGCCATTCAAGCTCTCGAGCAGGATGCAGGCGACGAAGTCAGCAACATCCTACAGCGCGACACACCCCACGTCACCGACGGCAATCACGTCTCGAATAGCACTATCGAGGGATGGAACTGGTCCTCCGGGCTTGACTTTGCGGACTTTCAGGACCTTGGAGATCCGTACAACGTTGCAGGCAACCAGCTGGGCTGGCAGCTGATGTGAGAGTTGGTGAAGCTCGATAAACGATCGATCTATCTGGCATATGTATTCCTGCACATGCTCGCCAAAATGTCACATACCACGTCCTCATGCGTCTCCGGGTCTTAGTCTTCTAGCTACAACGAAGAGACTGGCTCAATTCTACCCTCAGCCATTGCCTCCTTAACCTGCATCTCCTCTATCGAAGTCTCCGTCACTTTACCCTCAACTATCGCCAATTTTTCAGCTGACGCAGGCACGATGACCGAGTCTTCTAGGTAATAGTTGGTGTCCCTGATGTACACCACCATGACATACAGCAGGCTTAGGGTGCCCACGATGTACAAGACGAGGTCCACAGTGCATTGCGTCCGATAGCGGATTCCGTGCGAATCGATGGTGAACGAGATGCACATGCCAAGACTGACAGTGCCTTTGAACACGCCAGAGAATCGAGCGCACAACTCAGGATCGTTCGTCAGAGCCGACAGGGTCCATTGGACAAGGATCTGGAAACATGCATACACTATCCCGGACAGCAGGTATAGTATGAAGCCCGAGGCAAATCCGTCATCTGTCCAGCCGATTGCTGGCGAGGTGGAGTTGCCGTCAATGTCTTTGCTGATCACCCAGCCCAGCAGGCCAGCCGTGAAGCCTACGGTGATGACGCCGACAACAGCCAAACCCATCAGGCCCTTGGATCGTCTGGACTTCAGCCGGCGGTTGTCAAGAATCCAAGCCAGGACCATTGGGGATGGGATCATGATGAACTGGAACAAGAGGTTGCAGAGTGATCGGGTCCTGAGGTTGAAGTAGCGGGCTGTTTGCGACCTGTCAGCTCATGATCAGAGTTGGACTGGGACTTGCGTGTGCCGACTGACAATTGATGCTGCTCGTAAGTGCCAAGCACATCTCGGCGACGAACATAGCCGGGATCATGATGAGAATCCGTGGATCGTTCCAGACAGAAACAATGCCCATCAGCTCGCTGCGTGCACTGGGTTGCTTAAACACGGCGAGATGTCGTCCGTCCTTTCTCACTACAGTTTTCGGGTCCTCGATGAGCGTTAAAGCCATCACGACGGCGCTGTGACACACGAGTCAGCTTTCGAAATGGCGGAGGAGTTTGTCATCGAGCCTTACCAACACATGATCACGATGAAAACGACATACACGGCCGTCGAGACTCCCGTGGCTTCAGTCTCGTGGACGTTGACTCCGAACGCAATGAGAGCCCCAACAGTGCTGCCGCAGGAGGTAAGAACCCACTGCCACGTGATGTACTGCATGCTTTCAGTGAGCGGTTCAAGAGTAAGGGTGGGTGCTGTACCTTCGCCTTGTCTTTCTCTTCTGGGTATGCAAATTGAATGAAGCCGGCTGATGTCCACAGCAGCGCTGCTCCGAAGCCCAGGAAAGCACCGCTTGGAGCAACTAGGTCAGTTCCGCTGCGTCGTCACCATAGCAAGCTTGTGGATCTATACCAAATAGCGGGAACGCGTCGTGGCCGACTCTGTCCAGATACCACAACGATCCCACATAGACTGGGTACCCAAGACCGCCGATCGCACTACATTCAGGATTAGCCATGCGATCAGAATGCTTGGATGATAAGGGACAGACATTGTCCACTTAGGCCGCAGAAAGTTCAGGATCGGCGCAGCACACCAGTCGAAGATTGTGTATACGCCGTATAAGATCCTGCAGACACTTTGACTCAGACATCTACTGTTGTCGATCTCTCGCCTGGACTTACGAATTCGTCTCGGAAGCAACCCGCTGGGACGAGGGTGCTCCACCTCCGGCTCCCAACCCCGTCAAGGCGAGATAGATACCAGGTAGGCAGAACAAGATGCTGATCATACGACAGTCAGTCTATGATCTGCGTCATATGGTCTCTGGGTGCTGCACCATCCCATCAAGAAGTTCTGTGTGAACGGTCGATGCAGCAACGCTTTGCTTGGGAGGGGCATGGCTGGCGTCTTCATGGTAGCGGGAGAGCGCAGTAACGATACACTCGATCGGAAGGCAGTTCGATTCTTCGTTGGAAGGGCTTGAAAAGTCACTCTAGGACATCACGCTGTCTTGTAGTCCGCCGAACAGCCATGCAAGCTCGCCTCCGCTGTTATCTTCGACTTCGGGGGTCTGATACGTTCAACGCCATGATATGCATACCCTGCTTTAGTCCGTGCTGTCTCTGTTCGGCTTGCATTGCAGGCCTGCTTCAATGTCCCGTGCTGCTGATCAGACGGCAGGATAATAGCGCGGCGAGTGCGCGGCCAGCAGGATTAGGGCATGCAAGTCTCGGCTTGCCAACGGCGACTGAGCGGTGGAAGATACACGGTAACTTCGGCTTCGGCACGGCCGAACGATAGCATCTTCAGTCGTGTACATTGACTCCAGCAGTCGGCTGCAATGATTGCATTCAGAGCATTGACCTCGAACTGTTTCCACATCCAGTAGCTTGAGCTCCGCACCACCGCAACAGAAACATCAACCGTACCAACACGATGTCGATAACACAGACACTCACCACAGCACCAGCAGCCAGCGACCCCGTGGCATTCAACGCTGCAGTCGCACCTCCCACGACGAAGTTTGACGATGCTTGGATCCCATTCGAGAGGCTGCAAGAAGCCTGTAAGCCAATTTGGCCAGAGAGACAGAAGCTCCACGTGCCTGAGTTTGCTCCAGATGCTGCACCGGATGCCATAGTGTCAGCTTTGAAGCGGGTTGGCGGCGTTGTTGTTCGCAACATTGTGTCGCTCGAGTCTGTGGAGGAGATGGAGCGAGACATTCGTCCTTCGTTGGAGGCCGATGAGCCATGGACCGCGAATACTTTCTTCCCGCCCACTACTCGTCGCGCCTTCGGTCTTATCGGCAAATCCAGGGCATTTGCGCTGGATATTATCGGCAACGAGCTCTATCAGGCCGTGTGTGACGAGTTCCTGGCGACCAAATCGTATCCGTGGTACGGGGACCGCGAAGAGCTAAACGTATCGCCTCCACAGGTCAACAACACCATTGCCTTCTCCGTCAGGCCCGGCAATAGTTACAGCCAACCTCTACACCGCGACGATGACATCCATTATGCCAATCGGCCACGTGTAGAATCTTACCCGGAACAGACGAACTCCCGCGAGTACGGTATCGGCTTCTTCGTTGCGGGGACCAAGACAACGAAAGCCAATGGCGCTACGCGGTTCATACCAGGTAGTCACCTAGAGGACACCGCCCAGCCACCAGATGAGACCTTTGCGGAGTACGCAGAGCTCAACCCACGCGATGGCTTTATTCTACTCTCGAGCTGCTACCACGGAGGAAGCGCTAACAATACCAAAGATGAGGAACGCCTTCTGTTCAGCTGCTTCATGACGAGAGGATGGCTACGCCAGGAAGAGAACCAGTACCTCGCTGTTCCGTTGGCAGTGGCCCGCGAACTGCCTGTTCGCATCCAGAAGTTGATGGGGTATGCGATCAGCGACGTAAGTGACCAGCCCTCTCTGACCCGCTGGTGATGTCATCGACCATACTGACTTGTTCTTGTAGCCTATGCTCGGTTGGGTGGACTTCAAAGATCCTCGCGGAGCCCTGAGCACGGAAGAGGTGGAACGTGTTGGCAAGGGCGCCCACAAGAAGCAGCTGAATGGCACAGCATAACTCATAGGACGCAAGGAGATGTTTTGTCCTGAGTGAGAACAGGCGAATTAGACTGAGTAACTCATTGTCGAAGTCATTGCTCTGTGAAAAGATTCCTCCTTGACGGTGCTTTCTTGGGTGCCTCAGGCACACATGTTCCTTTCTCCGTCGGAGGTCCGACTTCGTTCTCGCCTCCAAGGACTTCTTTCGTGTACAGACGCGTCCAGTACCAAAGCAACGGTAGAGAACTCTCTGAGTCGCCCGGGGCGTCAAGTCATGCGGAACGAGGTTCGCATTCGCCTCTGGGCGTAAGCTCAGGCCTCTGGTGGCCTATCGATCGAGTCGCGGCAAGATAGCATGCAGACGCAACCATGTGTCACTTGGCAGGAAGAAGACGGATTACATGTGCAATTCCTTGACAGTCGTATCTGTTCGGCTCCTGTTATCTGCTCGGTCAAAGTCACCTGTTGACGCCCGAGTAAGCACGCAGACCAGATAAGACGCCTGTATATCCGGGCCCGCCTACGACCACTCGAGAGCTATCGAAGATGAGTTATATGTCTCCCATATCTTGGCTCTACACACATGATGCGTACGGCGCACTTTTTGGTCTGGCAGAAGACCGTTCATCATGACGACTATCTCGCCAGTACCCAATGACTATCCAAAAGAAGTGATCGGCTATGCGCAACCGTGGATTGCCTCACCAGGCGAAGAAGTTGAGATCAAGGTGAAAACGGCTCGATGTCATGTGGCGTGCTTACAGCTGACATACAGCGCAGGTCTCATGTACTGAAAAGCATTACCAGCACCGCCTCGTTCGGCTTATTCAGGGTTATGAGGGACCCAATAGCCCTCCGAAGCAGGTGGAAGTAGTTCAACAAGCTATCACAGATGTCCATGAAGGACGATTTCAACTTGCGCACTCAGGATCTTACGCCCTCCTATCTGACTTGGGTCTGAAGGCCACGGACCAAGGCGTTGAGATCGAGCTGTATTTCCAGCCATGGCTCGTGACTCCGGACCACGCGCAATCACTGGTATCGACCTTGGATGCCACCAGCAGCTCTGGAGTATCTCTTGCTCTGAGCCTCGACGGCCATCTCGAGGTCTGGGTAGGGACTGGAAAGGGTATTGAGATCGTGCCCTCTGGGTTCAAGCCTGCGTTGAAGCGCTGGACACACGTGAGGCTGCTAGTCGCTGGTGCGGACCTACAGCTACATTTGACACCATTAAGCCAATTCCTGGAACCGTCTCCAGCCCCGATACACCTCCGGAAGACCTTGGAGCAGCCTTTGAAGACTAACGCGGCCTCCGCTCTTTACATGGCGGCCTCAAGAGTAACCCTTTGTTCGGGGTTTACGCAGCATCCGCATTCCACAGATAAGTTCAATGGCCGCCTTGATGGCGTCAAGATCAAGGCCGTGGGGCCCAATGAACGGCAACTCGTCAACTTCGACTTCTCTCTTGACATTCCCAGTGACCGCATTGTCGACGTCTCGGGTAATGGCCGCCATGGCGACCTCATCAACGCACCCAGTCGTGCGATGAAGGGCCACGATTGGGACGGCACCGAAAATGATTGGACCAAAGCGAAGTACGGATATGGCGCCATTCACTTTCACGAAGATGATGTGGACGACGCTGGATGGGAGACCGACTTCGTGATCCGCTTGCCTCATGATCTCCGTTCCGGCGCTTACGGCGTTGAACTACAGGGGCCGACTGAGGAACTACTGGAAACTGTGGTGTTCTATGTGAGACCCACTGCAGCAACTACAGCAAAGGTAAGCCCTTGAAACGAGACATCTTATGGTGATGACACGCTGACGGTCTACACAGCTGAACGCAAAAGCTGCCATTGTCATGTCAACGTTCACCTACCTTGCGTACGCTAACGAGCACATGTTTGACCCGGACAGCCCTGCCCGAGCGGAAGTTCCTGATGAGTTTGGCTCCTATGAATTCCACCAAGACGAGACCTTTTACAAGCAGGGCCGACGCAAAGATCTTGGATGTTCGCAATACGACGTCCACCGCGACGGGAGTGCTGTCATCTTCTCTTCCTCGAAGCGCCCGCTAATGAACAATCGCCCGGACTACGTCAATTGGTCAGGCCTTCGCCCAAGGGAGTTGAGCGCTGAATTGATCATGTGTGGTTTAATGGAGGGCATGGGCATTCCGTACGACGTTCTTACCGATCACGATCTCCATCTGCAGGGTAGCCAAGTGTTCGATGCCTACTCGACGGTGATCACAGGATGTCACCCTGAGTATCCATCACTACAGTCGTACATGGCATATGAAGGATTCGTCAAAGAAGGAGGGAACCTGATGTATCTGGGAGGCAATGGCTTTTACTGGCAGTCTGCAACTGACCCAGCACGACCACACCGTTCTGAAGTTCGGCGGGGCGGATCTGGTGTGCGAACGTCGTGGCAGCAGCCAGGCGAGAGAGTGATGGCTTTGACTGGCCGTGATGGTGGTCTCTGGCGCGACTGTGGCAAGGCGGCCAACTACCTCGTGGGTATAGGCTGTTGTGGCGAGGGAGCAGGCCCGGGAGTACCATACTGCCAGTCAGCTAATCTTCGCACGAATCACCCGTCTGTGGCACAATGGGTCTTTGGCTCAATCAGCGCAGACGACTTACTCGGCGAAAATGCACTCGGCGGATTTGGCGGCGGAGCTAGTGCAGATGAGATCGACCGCGTCGACTTCGATCACGGCAGCCCAGCAAACGTTGTGATTCTGGCCTCTAGCACTGGACATTCCGACCGCTTCGGTCTGTTCCCTGAAGACAGTGGCTTCCCAATGATGCGTACCCTCGGCAGCCAGACATCACTCATCCGCTCTGACATGGTGTACTTCGATACCAGTGGCGGCGGCGCAGTGTTCTCAGTCGGGTCTATCTCCTGGTATGTCGCTATGGGCTGGGACAACTATCGCAACAATATTGCTACAATCACGCGGAATGTGCTTCGAGAATTCCTTGGGCGAGGAAGAGGGACACGTCAGCAACAACAACTTGGCGGTGCAGAGCGGATGTCGAAACTATGAGGAAGGGAAAGAGAGTGAGCCAGACTCTGTCAGAGGACGCAAGTCTATGAGTGGCCCCTCACATAGCACGCTGTATAGTCGCAAGATCATCCACGATCATTTGGTACAAGACTACCAGCTCAACCCCTCTTCTCTGGATGGTAATTGACCGGCTAATCTCCCAGTCACTCATCCTGCTGCGGATCGCGCAGTGCTCCACGACAGCACTGTTGGGCCGATGCGAGAAGGAGCAGCGTGACGCTGTCAAGCGCCAGGTCGACGAAACACTGCTCGTGAGCTGGAGAGGCTTCGCAAACAGGGCAGCAGCTGCGTGATGATGAGGAGGCGTCCGACTATCCTGCCGACCGCAAACGTGTTTCCGGGGGGAACAGGCGCCTCCGTGGAGATTAAACTTAAAGGTGCATGGAACTGGTACAAAGAAGCATCGAATGAAGAAGCTTATTATACAGTGCCGAGCTCGCCGAGGCACTTCATTGACTTCAAGTCGAAACAGCGGTGGTGTTTACAAGCCCATATACTTTAGCATTAGACTCGACTTCTCCTCATACTCTTGCGTTTGTGACATGAGATCCTTGGATACAATGCTACACCAATTTCGCAGTTTGATGAGCGACTCCGCTGCGTCGCTCAAACCGCCGAGGCATTACATACTGTTCTCGCAAGATATAAGTAGACGCCTACTGATCCTGCGTCTGTGATGGATTCCAAGCTCGCCTAGCCATTTCTGCAACTCCAGCAAGCTTCTTTCACTCAAGTTTCTTTCACTTACTCAATCCAACATGGCCGCCGTCTCCGCTTTGGCGTTGTCTCTCGCCATTTTCACCTCTCCTCTCGTCAATGGCCATGCTCTGCCCGCAGCATATGCGCGGCCTACGCCTGCGGCCGGCCCGGACTTGCCTGGCATCACCCCACGAGCAATGCTGCCACCCTCTCGTGCTGTCTACACGCTCGGACCCGGCCTTACCGTCGACCAGACTGTCATCAATGGTAAGAGGAACATTACCATGCCACGTCACAACATACTTTGCATGTACTTACTGCTTCCAAAACTTAGGCAAAACGATGCCCATCTTCCCATCTAGCATTCAGTCGGGATACCACTTCACCGCATCAGACGTCTCGGCGACCGGACTCTTCGGGTTCGGTTACTCCCAGACCAACACCACCATCAATGGTAAGGAACCCCGATAAGAGAAAATTAGTTGGCACGGCATCAATACTCACGCGCAAACCTAGGCCAAGTTTTCCCTCTTTACGACTTCACCATTGTTGAAGCAGACACCGAGCACGTCACTATTCCAGGCGTGTTGACCTTCTTCGACGGCGGCCTCAGCAGCAACCCCACCGCCGAACCTACAGACGTCGTCTGTACTCTAGGTGCCAAGGGCGCCGGCTGCTCCGGCCTCGTCGGCAGCGTCACTGGTGCCATTCTTGGGCAGCCGTTTACAGGCGTCGCCGGCAGCTTTCCGACCTTGAGTGTTGGATCCAGCGGCCTCAGTGGAGGAGATGTTGAGTGCGCCACTGGCGGCTTCGAAGGTCAGAGTGCCTCGGGCTGCATTGGGGGTACCATAGTAGCAGGTCCCTCGACCACGAGATTGGCGGGTGGGGCTGCAGGTACCGCCGCCGGCAATTCTGCAGGTGCGTCAGGGAGTTTTGTAGCCGGGCCTAGTACGACGCAAGCCAGTGCCAGCATATGTATCGAAGGGGTGTGTTCCTAAAAGGGGTAACGGTAGAGTTGTTATGATGGTCCTGGAGATGGAATGGAATAGCCGTAGGATCTTGAAAGGTGTGCGGAGAGATTGATGAATCGATGTTGTCGAAGTTGCGCTGGCCGCATGCTCTTCAGGTACTTGCCAGAAACGTAGCTATATAACACACCATAGAATGGCTACGAGAACAAAGCAGTACACACAGGCACTAGATTGTGCGCAACTTGCTGACGACAATCTCGTGCCAGATGTCGAGGACGAACCCAGCGCCAACCCTCCAGAGCTTGAACTGCTCGGGAGTGAAGCAGAAGCAGTCTCAACGGTCGGAGACGAAGTAATGCTGACCGTCCGACTGCCGTCAATAACAGCGTCGTTCTCGCCAGTTCCTGCACTGATCGTGCGGCCATCGAAAGTTATTGTCTCACCTGACCCAAGGGTCGCAGTTGAATCAGCGTCAGCAACCTTCAGAACATCGCCGTCCTGGAAGATGCGCATAATCTGTCCTCCCAAGCCAGTGAAGACACTGTCGAAAGTCGAAGATGTGATGCTACTCGCCAAAGTGCTTGAACTAAGTACCATGGCGCTCTTCGTTCCCATGTCGACTGTACGGCTCCCATTAATGATCAAGTAAGGACCACCTTGGGGTGCACTGAAGGTCTCGCCGTCCATAACAATCGCTTGACCGGCAGAGATTGTGGCCGACGAGTCGTCGTCGGCGATGACAACGTGTCCATCCTCATGCGACAATCGCATGATCTGTCCTCCGACTCCGGTGATAGTCGCTACACGTTCGCTTGCAGCACTTCCCGCTATGCTTATCAGCGCTACACTATTGCCATCGACTGCGACGTAAGAGGCGGCTTGAGGTGCGCTAAAGGTTTTGCCGTCCGTGACGATGGTCTGGCCAGCATCTACCGTCACTGAAGAGGACCCATCGGCAACAACAATATGCCCATCAGCGTTAGATATATCCAGGGTCTGTCCTCCGGCTCCCGTGACAACAGCCACCGGGTCGTTTGCAGCCTTCTCCGCTGTGTTTGTTTGCATCGCAGTAGCAGCTTGACTGGCCAGACCGTCCGTAGAAGCGATTTGACCAATGAATGAGAAGAGAGCAGATGGATCACCTGAGTCGAGACTGGACCCCACGGTGTCTGACGATGGCGTTTGAGCACCGTGTACTTGGGGCAGCTGGCTTGGTACATTGTCGTTGTCGTTCTCAGGTGGCGTATGCGTGCTGGAGCCGCCAACAGATGCCGCTGGAACGCCTTGTTCAGTTTGTGTAGTACCCGACCCAGCATCGGATATGAATTTGGTCCCTCCGGTATATTCTGGATCCACAGGTTGACTGCTCTGCTCGGGTTCTTGTGACGATGCAGCTGATGTGTCTGGTGCTGTTGACGTCGTAGCTCGACTGGTTGGCGGCACTGTCTGCGCCGGGGACGCTGGCGTCGTAGTGGGCGTCTCTGGCATCGCGGTAGTAGTATCCACCGCCGTTGTGGCTGGAGCGCTGGGGGTACTGGGGCCCCACGCAAGGCCTGACAGAGTCGTTGGTGTTAGCACCTTTGGCGGATCGTATAATGCACCAAGCAGCTGACACGTAGACCAGTCCGGATCAAAAGAGCGGAACTGTGAGGGCATGGCGAGGAAAGGGCTGTAGTTTTTGTCTGCAGTCGTGCCGTGTTCACCGGGGTTCCCTATACGTAGCGATACGGTACCGTTCGCGAGTATTGAGGACAATTGATTTGCGCCAAGGTAGTATGCGCTTGCTGGGACAGGATACTGTAAGTTTGCGATGTTGAGTAGCTCGCTTGAGATTGTCGCGTGGTCGCGAAGGTAAGTGAAGAGGCTTTCCCTAACCTGTCCAGTGGGCGAGGCTATAGCGGTGATTGCGGCCATGACCTCAGCACTGTCGGAGACTCTGGGCCAAGAGAGAACAAGACTGGATACAGATGCAAGGTCCATTGGCAGGATGGTACCGTAATGCATCTCCCCTTTGAGAGGGCGGTAGGTGGTGTAGGCAAGGTCTCCATCGTAGAAGGTCAGTTCACATCCATTCTCGACAGCGGATACGGTCGAGACGCTGATATAGACAGTCGGAGATGTCAAAGTGGTATTTCCAAACTGAGCTACAACTCGGCCAGTAGGCAATGTAGACGAAACAGGCGTGAATCCAGTACAGTCATTGCCAGTCGCTGTTACGGGCCAATGCAGCAGTGCGACGCTACATCCCACGATCGCACATCCGCCGTTACATCCGACAGCCGATGTTGTCAGAGCCACAGGAGGCCGCTTCTCCAGCAAATTGCCGGGATTGAGGTTCATGCCGCTGGAGTATAGCATTGTCTTAGTCTTCTTGATTTCGATCTCGCTTGTTGATCCATTCGCTGTCCATGTGCCGGATGCACGAGGTATGCCGTCGCGTGTGGTGTACACATTGGACTGATTGCCAAAGTGGACGGTTTGCCAGAAAGCGGCGGTGGATAGGCAGAGGTACGCCGAGGTGTTGCCCTGAGGGTGGTCGCAGAAGGGGAGATGTGTTGCAGTAGCATTGAAAGCCGCTGAAGCGCTGTGCTGCCGCCCCGTCGTCACCGTGGGATATGCTAGGCTACTTGTCAGCGACCATCGAACTGTGCCACTTTTGATTGGCGTACTCGAGAGCGAAGAAGAGTATTTGTCCAGAGTCCCGGTGGAGGAGCCTTTTGTCTCTTGGCCGCCGAGAGACAGGGTCGCGCCGATAGACAAAGTCGCGGTCGTCGAGCCCCCCAAGCCTTGCTGTATATAGTAGGCAGCATCGTGATTCGATGAAGGTGCTGCTTCGCTGCTCAAAGCTTTGCTTGAGGGTCTTGAAGATGGTGTCAAATGATTCGAACGGACCAAGCCAGTACCAAGGCTGCTCGTTGCATGAGTCTCATTGAGACCTGAGCCGTAGACAACGTAGACAAAGCAAGCGAGGAGGCAGTAAGCGTTGTGGTACCGCATCCCAAAATATCGCCCGTGATGGATTTCCAAGGGAGTAAGAGGTTTAGAAGGAAGAGATACGGACGAGGCTGTCGCTTGATGGCAAGGCCCTGAAACCTCGTTCAGCCTCACGCTGCACCTTTTGCGGTAAAGCCAATCAGCTGCCAGATGCCAAGCCTAGGTTGCTCGTTCCTGCCCGTGGCTAAAGCTCTTCTGCCGTCTTTGTAACTCTGGGCTACCGGAAGCGAGAACGGCAGCCCAGCTCAGGTCGGTCCTGGCCAACGAACACCTTGAGTGCAGCGTGCTGTAATGCCCAGCAACACCGATGGTTACCTGGCTGCGCGCTTCCATCGCGTAGAGCTGAGGTGGCGTTTTCGGTCCTAGGTTGGCGCGTTGGGCGGTGTAACGCCTGGTCAGAGGGCCGGAGACGAAATCTGCAGGATGAAAGCACGTGCTTGTTCGAGGGAAATGTCTGTGTGTGTGAGTCTGGGTGCCAGCGGCGAGGTAAATCCGGTCCGCACAAGGCTGAGCTCTCACCGGTCGCGTCAGGCATGCAGTGGCGGTCGCGCATCTGCTTCGGGCGGTCTGCATGTCCGCGTTGATCTGTATGATGTTCTTCTGGCACCTCGCGCGGATTATGTGTTCTCTCCGGTGTAGCTCGGTGCGACCTCGTTCGAAGAGTTCGACTCCGCTCAAAGAGTTAAGGATGTCTGTCTGAGTCCAGATCGGAGGGTGGTGTTCGGGCACTAGGCGCGAGTCATGTGGTGTTGTTGATGCCTGAGGATTGCACCTGCCCCGCCATCAAAAATCCAACCCACCAAACTTTTGGAGCTCTGACTCTTGACTGAGCCAGAATTTGTTGTGACGGTCTGCATGAGCCATTGAACAGTCATCGCTTCATATAAGGGCTGCACTCCCTGCTCGTCTCCAGATCCTCGAAGGTACAGCAGCCAACAACGATCAACCATGGCACAGTCAACAGCAGATGCTGTCAAGGAGTCGGTGCAGAAGGTGGCAGACAAGGTTCAAGATATGAGCGTGACAGATGGCAGCCCGGCACCCAACATGCAGCTGGACGAGGTGACGGGTGAGCATGTCTCTAAGAGCGAGCTTAAGAAGCGGCAGAAGCAGAGAGAGAAGGAGAGGCAGAAGGCCGAGAAGGAGGCCACCCGCCAGCCTCCCCCAGCACCCAAGCGCAAGGCTGCGGCTGTCGAAGAGGAGAATCTGAATCCAAACCAATACTTCGAGCTTCGCTCCCGCACCGTCAAGAAGCGCATGACTGAGGGGCGGAACCCGTATCCGCACAAGGTCGACATCAACTATGACATTGCCAATTTTGAGAGGGAGTTCGGCCATCTCAAGAAGGATGAGCTGCTCAAGGATCGGGAGATCAAGGTCGCGGGTCGCATCAAGAAGATTCGCACGTCGGGCGAGAACCTTCGCTTCTACGACATCACGCGCGATAGTGTGAGGTTCCAGATTATGGCAACGAATGTTCACAACACGAGCGCCACGCCTTTCCCGGAGCAGCACGAGGACTTCAGAGTCGGCGACGTTATCTATGTCACCGGCTTCCCAGGCCGGACAAATCCAAAAGCCGCAGACAATCCAGGCGAATTGTCGGTCTTTGCACAATCCATGATCTGGCTTTCCCCTTGCTTACGCATCATTCCGACCAAGCTTCTGGACCAAGAGGAGCGCTACCGCAACCGGTCACTCGATTGGATAGTGAACGGCAGAGGCCCGATGAAGACGCGCGCCGAGATTGCCAAGTACGTTCGTCAATACTTCTGGGCCAATGGCTTCGAGGAGCATGAGACGCCGACTCTCATGAAGAACGCTGGTGGTGCGACAGCCGAGCCCTTCTTCACGCACCACAACGATCTTGATATGACCCTTGCTCTCCGCATCGCTACCGAGCTGCCACTCAAGCAGATGATCATCGGTGATGCCGAGAAGGTGTTTGAACTCGGCAAGGTCTTCCGGAACGAGGGCATGGATCCCACTCACAGCCCAGAGTTCACGACCTGTGAATATTACGAAGCTTACACGGACCTCTACGATGTCATGCGCAGGACCGAGGAGCTTGTTACGGGCATGGTCCAGAAGGTGAACGGGACATTGCAGACCAAGTTCACAACGCAGAGCGGCGAGACGTACGACATCGATTGGTCTTCGCCATGGAAGCAGATTGAGATGATTCCAGCACTGGAGGAGGCTTGTGGTGAGAAGTTCCCGCCCAGCGAACAGCTTCACACGGACGAGAGCAGGGACTTCCTTCTGCGAATGTGCGAGAAGACAGGTGTCGAGCCTCCACCGGCACGTACCTGCGCCAAGCTCATCGACAAGCTGGTAGGCGAATTCATCGAGTCGAAGTGCGTCAACCCGACCTTCATCATGGGCCACCCACAGATGATGAGCCCGCTCGCCAAGTACCACCGCAGATGGCCCGGTCTCTGCGAGCGCTTCGAAGCTTTCGTAGCCAAGAAGGAGATCGTCAATGCTTACACCGAGCTGAACGATCCCTTCGACCAACGCCTGCGATTCGAGGAGCAAGCTCGGCAGAAGGCGCAAGGTGATGAGGAGGTCCCTGCGACTGATGAGGCGTTTTTGACGGCTATGGAGTATGGGATGCCTCCTACGGGTGGTTGGGGAATGGGTATTGATCGGATGGCGATGTTCTTGACGGATCACTGGAGTATTAGGGAGGTGCAGGCTTTCCCGATGATGAAGGATGATCATGTGCCGAAGGCTAAGGCGGCGGAGGTTGCGGATGTGCAGGCTATGCCGGTGGAGGGTGTTACGCATAAGTAGATTACGGGCGTGTGATTGTTGTCTCGGAGACAGGGACCTGCGGAGCGTAGGCGCTATCGGATGCCGGCTTGCTGGGAAGAGAAGCATGACTGACGGGGATGTTCATGCTGAACTCGCTCACGCGAGAAATGGGTTGAAAAGTTCGGGATGAATAGCAATGCAGTCATGAAGTTTCTACAATCACTCTCGCCCGCGAATCTCGCAATCCTCTGAACGTGCTGACATTCCCAGAGACCTAGGAGATTGACTATCAACGCCGTCGACCTCTGGATGACACACACGGCTTGACATTCGGAGACAGTTGTTCGGGACCTGTCCGAGCCGGAGTGTGACACTGTGCCTCCCGCTGACACACCGGGAGATCGAGGAGATGGACTGTAGGCGCTGTCAGGCTCGCGACTGCAGATGCAAGGCTTGACATTCGGGAACCGGAGACCGTTGTTCAAGACTTGTCCAAGCCAGAGTGTGGATCTGCGCCTGTCGCTGAGCTGCCCACGCGAACACTGGCTTCATCGTGGATGGTCGATGGGATATCGAAGTTTCCGCAACCACTCTCACTCGTCATGTCTACAGACGAGTCATTGTGCCGACATGTCCGGACATGCAGGGGTTGGGACGTCGGCACTGTCGGGCTCTCGACGACATATAAATGGCTGGACATTCGGATTCCATGTCGCGAAACTTGTGCGAGCCAGAGTGGGAGGTTGCGTTTGTCGCTGACTTGCTCACGCGAATTGTGGCTCAGAGAAGGGTAGCAAGGCGATGTCTCACTGATTATGTCTGGATATCAGTCGCTATGCGAAGATGCTTGGATAACTAGATGCTGAAATGTAGGCGCTATCGGACTTTGGACTGCATAGCGTCACATCGGAGACGATTCCTCGGGACTTGTCCGAACCAGACGACCAGTGCATAGTCCGAGTCCGTGGACGATGCATCTCTGATTACCCATACGTCAGATCATGGGTGCTGGAGGTGCTTCGGCAATAGACGATATCCTCGCCGTGACAGATCGCTGTACAATGTTCCGTCCGCAACTTGGCAGTCAGCTCCAGTTCTTAGCTTGGGCGAACGACCACTGTTACTTTGTTGACATCTCAAAGGGTCTATATACTGAACTGTAGACGCTGTCGGACTCGGCTAGTGCTACAAAGAGCTCCTCTCGCCATGAAAAGCTCGACCAAGTGTTGACTGTGCTCCAAGGATCACTCCTGGGTCGCATGCCGCGCAGCGACGGTGTTCACCATCTCAAGCGCATACCGCAGTATCCCATGCTGCAGTAACGTATGCGGTTGCATGCCAAGAGTCCCGGAATTAATTGCCGGATACAGTGCATCCCGAAGCTGACGAGCATCCATAGAGCGGCCCTGGAGGTCTTTGATTTTCGATCGAACACAGTACATCATCGAAGCGGCGATTGGGTGACAGCCTAGCGTTACGACTCCGTTCATCAGCGTTGATCCTGACCGGTCCTCCCAAAAGTCTGAAAGAGTGTCTATCAGCTGTGTGGAGTTGACAGTGCTAGGCTGGTCCCAGCCTTCGGCCGCATGCCCATGGTGTACAACAGCGTTGTAGGGTTGGTAATCGTCAGGGTCGATGATGGTCAGTCCCTCCTTCAACCATCTCATTCGTTCTTCGACTAATGCGACTGTAAGATCCACCAACTCTTCTCGGCGCTCGCTTGTGAGGCCATGGTCGTATCGTAGTCGCCGATACATACGTTGCAAGCAGTCGAGATGTCGCCAGTCCTCCATCAGATGGAACTCAGGCTGGTCGGTGAGGTAGTTGCGGCAGAGCATCTCGTCAACCTGATCGAGCAGGTCCTCGGTGTCTGGATCGCCATATAGCTCCCTGCGGCATGTAGGACACGAGTTGTTGCCTGCTTCCAGCCATTTCATCGCACATCTCCGGCCGAATACGTGATTGTGGTGAAGTCTTACCGTCTGTTCCGGTTCGACGCCTGCAGCTGCATCACCTCCATAGTCTTCGAGGCAGATACTACAGACTTGCTCGTTCGACGGTAGTATGGACGGGTCTATGGCCTGGAGAGAGTGTATGTACTCCTCGTAAGATGACAACTGGGTGTCTTCGTTAGACATATTGATTTGGCGAAAAGGTGACAGTTGCGGCGTCGTAAGGACTTGCCGCCTCTAAATATGGTCCCTACTGTGTGCTGAGGACAGTAGAAAGATTTACTCTTCTGACTCTTCATCGAGCGTATGCAATGAACTTTACAGCGATCCGTGGTCGACATTGAAACGGGACAAACATGCCGAAAGCAGGTGCCCTGTCAGACAGAAGTTACATACACTGTTCAAGGGGGAGTGGACGAGTGAAAGAGATACGGGAGCTTCCTTTCACTGAGTTGTCTACAGGCTGGGACAGGATTAGCGGGTGCCTATGCCCATCGAAGGTACTCCAAGTGTCTCTGATACAATACGTTGCTGCTTGGACAACCTTGACTTCTCGCGAATCATTTCTGACCGATGAGCGGTCTATACGGCGACTTGACCGCAGTGGACTTGTTGGGAGAGCTCTTCGAGATTTTGCGAGACTCTCTTGCCTTTACTGCAGCCTTATGTTCCCCACCGACCGATACCACGGCTCCAGCGCAGTCTTGTATGAACGAGGAAGGCGGCAAGATCTAATGTCATCAAGCCTAGCTCGTGCGTTACTCCAAGGCTCATCAGGAGAAAAGTCATGAGCTATCGGCTCATCTTCAGCTGCTCAACGCCTGCTCGCAGTTCTCAGCTCCCACATCTCAAACCCCTCCGCAATTGCCGGGCAGCTAGGCAGGAAGCGTTTGAGCCCGTCCACAGCGTCTGGCACGATCCTGAAGGGGTACGTGGCCTTGCTGTAGGCCTCCTGAATGGGCGATGTTCCGCTTCGGTACCTTTACAGAATCTCGAGGAATGGGTTGTAAGGATCTGGCAGCGAGAAGAAGCGGTCCTACGAAGTCATGTCAGCTTTCATTAATTGATCAACAACTCATTATGCATAGTGTGCCAAGGTCCCGGCGTACCTTTGATCTTGTTCATGTAGCTGATAGTGAGATTGAATCCTATCGGCTCACTCTCTCCATACCCTGACCACCACCTTGACCATACGTCTGCTGTCCTGTCACAGGTGGCAAGCGTGGTGACGTCGGCCCCCCAGGTGCCGCACCAGAGGCAGCAGTCTATAAGTACTCGACATGTACTCCACGGACCATTCCCGGCCCATCCATCGCCTCTACTATCCTAGCCCTACCAGCGTGCACCAGGGCCACTGCTTCCACCAGGTCGATGACGTAAAGAGCAAGCCCACGCCGCTGTAGCCCAAGCAGCGTCTCATCGATAGCATCTCTGAATGGCGGCTGCTGCCAGACGGCCGAGAGTAATACTTTCTGAATGTATCTTGCGCTGGCCATACCGCCATCCAGGCTTTGCAGTCTTCGGCGCAAGGTAAGCAAGATCGCCGGGGTGACAGGATGACAAGCAATCGTCACCGGACCCACAAGGAGTGCCCGCGCCACCTGTGTCCACCAGAGATCATCGACGGTATCTGACAGTAGCTGTAAGTCCACAGGCGCCAGCCTGCCCCACCAAGATGAGCCTGCGAAATCAACAACTCGATGTCGCGAGGTGTAAGAGTTGTAGTCGCGCAGATCAACCGTTGTTAGGCCTTTTTTATACCACGAGCACCTGTCATACAGAAGCTCGTCCGCCCAATCCAAGAGGTGTTCGGCTATCGACCCAGGCAAGTCACTGGCGGTTGCGGCGGTCAATTTCCTGTACAGCCGATGGAGTAGACTGACATGCTGCCAATCAGCCGTAATACGGAGGTCTTCCTGCTCGCCCCAATTACGGTTTATGAGATCGTTGGTCTGTTCAAATAATTCCGCCGTTTCATCGTCGTAATACGGCCCGACACTTTCGTACTCTGACTCATCGTCTTCGTCCTCGTCTTCGTCCCCGTCCTCGTCCTCGCTATCGCTATCCCTACCGTCTTCGTCGAACCACAGCGGCTCCCGGCAGGTGGGACAGGTCTTCTTGCCGGTCTCAAGCCAAGCAGCTGCGCAACGACGTCCAAAGATGTGTACTCCGTGGAGTCGTATCGGTTCGTCCGGCTCTAACCCTTCCGTCTCGTCTCCTTCGAAAGGTTCCTTGCAGATACTGCATTCCCTTTCCGCCGCGGACAGGCTGGAGAAGCACACTGGTTCACATAAGACTTCCTGGAAATGAAGATCGACGTACATATCTGCAGCTTTGAGGTCTCAAGTGCGGAAAAAGTATATGTCGGGCTGCTCGTCGATGGGGTCCAGTGTGCGAAGAATCGTTCGTCTCTCGGTATCTGTCGGTGCAGACGTAATCTGGCCGTGCGTGTCGCAACGCAGCCCACGGTAGCCACAGAAACGGGACCCGACTCTGGTGTATTTCTTGTCAAACCGAGGAAGATGATGGTACCAAGTTATGGGCCTTTGCCAGTGTCTCTTGCTCGAATAGTAGAATCACCACATCAGCAGCCCCTGCAGCTTCCGCCCGACTACCTCCATCAGATCGTCCGCGTACGTTGCCATTCCCGGTAGACTCAACAAATCAGCCAGCCGTGACGGCGTATGCATCTCTACCAAACTGCCAAGCAAGCTGCAGATAACGAAGATTCACCCTTTGCCCTTTCCAACCTCTTCAGGCTCTTTACCAAGTGATGAACGATAGCGGCCGCGATGGAGTTACAAGCTACTGTGATCGGCCCACAGAGTCACAGACCATAGCTTGCTTGTCGCTGCCGAGCAAGAAAGCCTCGTCAACGGTCATGAGACCGCCTCCTCACTCTGGCAGTTCAGGAGCGCCCGCACGATGTGCTCCACAAGATCGTCAACGTATGCGGTCATCCAAGATTGTCCATTCGATTCGCCCACCACCGTATCCCAGCAGGGCGTACCATTACATAGCAAACGTAAGTCGGCCTTTCGCTCCGCCAGAGTCGCCTGCTCTTGTGAGCCAGTAGCGAAGTAGCGCTGCAGATCCAGAGCAGACAGTAAAGCAAACCGCAGACTGTCAACATTCATCGAGCCTCCATTTAACATCTCAAGTTCATCGGTCAATTGGTCAAGGATTACCGTCGCTATGGGGTGACAAGCGACCGTAGCATGTCCAGCCTTGAGCGCTCCGTGGTACGTCAAGCCCCAGAAGCTCACTAATCCTCGGATCAAGACTTTGGTGTCCAGAATGAAGTTTCCGCTGATTCGTCTTCGTTCGATGTATAAGGGGTCGTAAGCATGGCAGTAGTCCTTTGCCATCACCTGAAGACGTCCATCCATGTACCATATCCTCCTGCTTTTATAGAACTCGGCCAGAACCTCGGTCACATACTCCCGGTCCCTTCGCTCCATCTCCACCTCAAGATGCAGGAACCGAGCCCTTAGTCGTCGGCAAAGGCTCCTATAGGTCCGGTCGCTTAGCTTGTGCAGCTCAGGATGGTCCGCATCATCGTTATTGTCTATGAGATTGTGCACTTTGTTGATGAGATCCGCTAGCATATGATCGAGAGCAAAGCACACACGCGAGCGACATAGCGGACATGTCGTTTTGCCAGAGGAAACCCATGTCATCAGGCAGTGATGGCCGAAAATGTGCCCGCAGCAAACTCGTACGGGCGGGTGAACGGCTGCTGGAGAGCCGTTGTCTTCGTACAACTCGTAGCAGATCGGACACGTGCGATCCTCTTGGGCCAGCGAGGAGAGTGGTAGGGTGAGGTTCGACCAAGTTGTGAGACGGTGACTGCGATCGATACCTTCGTTCGGATCAGGTTCTGTGGCAGTGAGTGGCATGTTGCTGTTTGTATAATAGTGTCGGGGTGTCGGGGCAGTACGCAGGATGCAGTAGAGAGCACACCAAGCGGATGGAGGATGCAAAAAGTCAGCTCGAGTCAAAGCCTTTCGACTGGTGGGTGGCTTTGAAACAGATACTTTTCGTCCACAAATGAGAAAGCGTGGGAAAGAAACATTCTCTCACCGTGAGACTATACTCATCATAATGAAAGTAACTGTCCGTGTGGTTTACAATGTTTGTACAGAGACGACTTGTTCGCCACACCTGCAGCACATGAGATTCGCCGACGACACCGCCCGTGAAGCCTACCTCGACCCTCAGGCGGTGGCCAGCGCATATCCCATACTCCAAAGTTCCATACCCTCACTTCATCTCTCAGTGCTCATCCTTGCCATGCGGATGATCTTTCTCACTCTTGTTCGCGGTCTCCTTCTGCAAATCCTCCATATGTTCATCGTGGTCGTTTACATTCTCCCTATCCGCCGCAATGTGCGATTCGGACGATGATGCAAGCTCCTCGTGCCAATGCCCTTCACCCTTCTTCTGCTTCTCGATCTGCTCGTGCTTGACCCTGTCGAGCTCTTCGGGACTCCGGTCCTTGTCTTCCTTGATCCTGAGGCCTTGCGCGGAGCTAAAGGGTTGTACAGCGGCTCTTTGCGAGATGGAAATGCGTGCTGGACGTGCGGCCTGTCTGCAGGCGAGTCTGAAGAAGGAGCTCATTGTGGTATCTGGCGGTTGACGCTGAAGGCGTGTTGTCAATGGCTGTCACAGCATCGTGATCATGGGATTAGTTGGCTTACCAGTAACGGTAGATTTGCGATTTGAGATGGTGCTGGTATTCGAGGGAAATGCAATGGCAGACAGAAGTGTTCCCGATAGCTTGAAAACAAGCAGCCATGGCAGCAAGCTATGAACCTATGACGTTCGGTATCATCAGCCTCGGTAAGTCCAGCCACAACTTCCTATTTCGGACACATCAGCAAGGCTGGCTACCTTCGGCCTGCCGGCGTTTTCATCATGCCATGTGTTCCAGTAAACTTCGAGCAATCTGAACACCATGCTGTATGGTAGACTTAGGAGTCATTCACAATGCCGGCGATTCCGGTCTAAGAACAGCTTGTGACAGCTTTGGCATGCAATCTGTGACAACGAAAAGCACGTATTCGAGAGGGATCTCGGAGTCATTGAGAACCTGAGACCACTCGTCTCGTCTCAGGCAGTACGCTAAATTGAGGTATCAAGCAATGCAGTCAATATTACCCCTTCCGCCCATCTCCGTATTCGCAATCGTTCTCAAATCACCCTGGCACAAGCTCGACGCTCATTGCTTGTCGTACGCCCCGGTAGTACCTAGTCCACCATAGCCACCTGCTTCCTTCTCCGCCACCGTGTTGCCTCCATAACCTCCAGTAGTGCTAGTCGGACTCATTTCAGTCCTCGTGTCGGACGGGGAGCTTGGAACAGAATCGCCACGCTCCGGCATCTCACTGGTCGATTGTCCTGCTACCGACGCGATAGTGTGGTGCCAGCGCTCAGCATCTTGCGGTGTGTGAGCCTTGAACTTGAACTCCTTGGCTCTGGAAAGCTTGCTGGCGATACCTCCGCTAGAATCCTTCCCGCGAACGTTGAAGTTGGTGCCGTCGACTGCCCCGATCATGCAGTCGGGCAAGTAAAGGCTGTTCTCCGGCGTGGGATCCTTCGAGAAGTCGTCATTCGTCTTGAATTCATGCAGGTATTTCGACGGCGTCACCACGTAGAAGCCGGCGTCGTACTTCTTGAGCATACCGCTCTTGCGCTCCAACGAGCCAGCGATCAGTGGTTGTGTGCTCTTGTGGTCCTGGTTTGGAAAGCCGATGTTGTCTACACTGCGCTTGCCCTGGCTCGGATCGATGAGCGTCTGGTTGTTGCGCTTGACGAACCCGTTCCATTCAAAATCAGGTGGGATGCGCTGTGAGGTCCCGACCATATCTCCGTACATCGTGCGAGTTTGCTCGGCTTGGTTGCTGACGACCTGGTTGAACTGGGCCATGCCGTTTTGGAAGGTCTGCACGATATGGGCCTCAAACTGCGCAAAGCTGTTCTGTACCGCAAGCATGTCATCCCGGTTGCTGTTCTCCTCAACCGTCTGCTTGTTGAGACGATGATACACCTGCCTCTGCAAGATGTACGGGTCATCTGCAGCCTTCACATTCCCTCCCGAGCTATCGTAGGTCGCCGTGTGCTGACCAAGCAACTCAATATGCTTTTGGGAAGCTTGACGAGCCTTATCCACAGCCTTAGCACCCTTACCAGCGCCCTTGGTAAGCTCCTTCGTCTTGTTCTTGATCTCCGTCGACAAACGGCTGAAGATGGGCATTACGCCGCCCTTCAGCGTCTTCGCAGTCTCGTAGTGGCTGTTGGAGATACCCTGCGTGTTGGAGCGGATATTGTCGAACATGCCAGCAATACCGCCCAAGCTCTGGTCGAAGTGGTGGCCCTCCTTGAGCGGGTGAGAGACAGTCTTCAACACCTTCTCGTACTCCTTGCCGTGGGCATGCTGCATCTTCTCCGTGGCCTGGACATAGTCCTCGAGGTACGCACAGGCGTGCCTCCATGCTTGCAGACGCTCATGGAAGAGCTTTGTGGTCTCGCTGCTGTCTTCCTCCGGGATAGCTTCGTCGGGGTCGGTCGAGTTGGTCGCTGTGCGACTTGGGAGGGTGGATTGATGGGTAGTCATCTCGGCGGTGTTACGTCGCACTTGACTGCTCTACAAGGCTGTCAGCATGATCGCAGCTAGGATCTAGTACCGGGAACCGGGCAGGCTCCTCGGAGTGGAAGCCAATGCGTGGGCGTGCGATGGTTTGACTTACTGCAGGGTCTCTGGAGTAGTGTTAACGTTTCCTGTTGCTTGATCTTGATATACTCCTCTTGTACCTTCACGATGGGCAGGTGTTTGTTTATGTACTCCTCCAACCCCCGGCCGTTTGGGCAATCTCGCCCTCCTTGAGACGCTCGCAACGTCATTCCGCTTCTCAAGTGTTCCAAGCTTCCCGCATCGTGGCGGAGCTTACGCCTCTCACGTTCTGGACCCTTGCGGGAGATGAAGATCCGCGCCGTAACCCTCTTCTGACAAGCAATGGCCGGATACGGAAGTCTCGAACATTGACGCTGTCACATGCGGATCGTAGACACAAGATGTACATAGCTTGACATCGCGGCTAAGGATGTGATGGTATTGAAATGATGTTACAACTCTCACGAATGGTACTCGACCTGCGCAACGATCGTACACATCATATTCATGGGCGTCACGAAACGCCCGCGATCGGGTCGATGGGATTCATGAAAGGCAATACCTTGATCGGATTTAATGCATGCTGCAGACTACTACACTATTGGGAAAGGTGAGAGGATGCCTGCGCAGCCCTGTTTCGCCTATGCCGTTTCTATACTGGTATTTTGGAGTACACGCCAACCTTTACGCAGTCCCATTGCCGTCAACCTTCTTCATGCAATCAGCGCGTCCAACAAGGTGTGCTCCCGGAGGCGATTGAAAAGGCATTGATCTTCCAGGGCGGACCGATGCAGGATGCAGCATTGAGAGGGTGTGCTCGCAAGTAATTGTGTGACGATAATATAGGATTAACGGCGCAAAGGTCCTTCAATTGCAACCTGTCCCAGCGAAAGCATACCAGATCATGAAGGTTCGTCTGAACAGGCAGCACGACCAAGGCGAGATGCCAGAACCTAAATCCCCTTGCAGATCAAGATACCTCGAGTGCCATAGCCATCCCAGAAGCCAAATGCCAAAGGACATGGCAATGAAACAACCAGATCCCAGGATTATCAGCCCTTAGGCGCAAGACTGCATAGCCTCTTCTAGGCACGAGCACGGTGTCTTTCTTTACAGGACTGACGAGGTCGTAAGCACCGCCTGGTGGCTCCGAAGTCTCGAAGGGGTTGTATGAGCCCCAATTGTACGTTGAGGAGTACGTTGATAGTACCCAGAAGTCATAGCCGTGCAGATGGAAAGGGTGCGATTCCTCATCCAGATTGTTCAGCACTATGTCGATCCATAACGGGGAGTCCGGTGTGTACTCGATTCTCGGGACGAATTGATGCTTGTCCCACTGCTCCCGATTCAATTCTATCAGTGGTCTCGTCGGAGTCGATTGCGGCTGCCAGTATGTATTGTTGATGAAACCGTGAGGTATGTTGTCCAGGCGGGTAAGCTTTTGGGTAATGGCGTAGAGCACGATGATCTCATCCACACTCTGCGGCAACGTGCGAGAGACATCATGTTCCGCTTCCAGAGACTGTAAATCAATACATTCTTCCGTTCGCGTGCCCACAGACGTTGGCTTTCTAGTCAAGCCCACCCACCGCATTGGGAAGATGTGTATAGGCGTGAGGGCTGGGTTCGAATACTTGAAGCTCGTGGTATCGAGTTGGACTTCCAAGAACTTGTCCACAGTCGTTTCCTCGGTGATTGGCGTTACCAGAAGGTCAATGCGCTCGCCAGGGTGTATGAAGCCAACAGAATGTGCAGGTAAGGACCGTACTGGGTTCCCACCATCTACAGACTGTGGTGTTATGAGGGCATCTGTAAATGATAGGCCAATTCCAGCATAAGCACCCACATTGACAATCCGCAGTATGTTGCGCCGACTTCGGTCCAATTCTAATTGTGAAATATGCTCCATGGCCTGAAACTGACAATCAAGTGGGCGAGCAGGAACGGCGTCAGAGCAATTGAATGAACCCGCGCCGTTAACCAGGATACTATCAGGTACTGGCTCGTTGCCGATAGAGCCCGCGTGCATGTAGAACTCCAGAGCATCCTAGAGTGCCGGGTGAATGAGTCAGCTGATTGCTCACTTTTCTAATGGTACTTTGCACCGAAGTACATACCACAGCAGAGCGATGGTACCAGTCTTGGAGCATGATCAAATGCTCATCGGTTGTGCCAACGTCTAACCTGGTAGTAGCGGGTTCATGCACGACCAGACCTCCGAACAACCCATCCGCTCGCTGCACGCCATCATGGGCGTGGTACCAGAACGTGCCATGCTGGGTTGCCTCGACGCTGAAGTTGTAGGTGAAAGCGTTGCCCGAAGCAATGGGACTCTGGGTAACGCCAACCGCACCATCCTGGTCATTCGAACCGCGCATAGACAAGCCATGCCAGTGAATTGATAGAGTCTCGTTGTTTGAAAGCCCATTCTCGACTTCGATTTGCATGCGGTCGCCGGAACGCGCCTCAAGCGTCGGGCCGGGAAAGTCATCGTCAATCAGGTAGACGCGCTTCAATACACCGTCTGGTCTGCGCAAGCCCGAAGTGATGGTCCATTTCCGCTTGATTGTTGTAGGTGGCCGGTATATGTGGTCCTCAGGATGCAGCTTGAATCCGTACGCGTCGGATTGGTTCTTGCCATAGCCGCCTTCCTTCAGTGGACTAAGATGGAGAGACAGCCTTGAGGTCTCGTACTGGAGCCTCGTCAACAAGACCAGTATTATCCCAATGATTGAGCTCAGGACTGCGATGGCGACAAGTCTCCGTGACGGCCGTCGTTTCGAATTGTGGAGCACAGGATTTCCACCCTCAGGCACCACTTCTGCGCCGCTTCTTCGTCTCAACGTCTCCATGACCATTTCGTCTTTCCACCAACCTTCACGAACGCTTTAAGTCGCCCGGCCGTCAGGTACTGCCGTGTACTGCACTCTCATACGTGTATTGCAAAAACACTGCAACACATGCAGCCCGTACTCATATCATTAGATGGAGCCCGATCTCGACTCATGTCATCGAGCCTCCACCAAGGGCTCTTCGACTTGTCATCCTGCGACCCACAGGCATTGTTGATTCCGACAAGGAAAGCTTTCGAGAACGCGGTGACTGCGTCTGCCTCCTTGCCGTGTCCCGGGCCCATTGAGAGCTTTGAAGCACGAGCTTCGCCTCGGGCTTCCCATTCGCCTAGCGGTGCAGCTTCTTTGGCATAGGTCGACGGTGCTACTGCGACGTTGGCCACTCAAGCTCTTCACACTGTCGTACCTGCGCAAGGGATGCTACGGTTCCTGTGCAGTAGCACACGCTCGCCGCAGACTTGGAAGACTACGGTCTTCTTCACGCTTAGCGAATTGCTGTTCTGGTTGCCCAACGTGGCAGGAGCTGGAGAAGGCGCTGACTTGCACTGCATACCAGTGAAATCAAAGCCCACGTGCTGACATCGGCAACACCAGAGACGAACTGAAGGCGCTGCAGCGAGACTCAGCATGCACGCTTGCAGGGAAGGCAGGTATAGGCAATCAGCGGTACACCGTAGCGTCCTCGAGATATAATATCACTCGTACTCCTTACCATGCTGCTTGCAAGGACGGTAGGCATAGCTGCAACTGCAGTACTCCATTTTACTTTGCTTACCTACTTGCCAACATGTTGCCCTTCACGCATGCACTGCTTGCCACTCTAGCCATCGCCAGCACTACCTATGCTGGCAGCATCGCCGACATCGAACATGTTGTACTATTCATGCAGGAGAATCGGGCTTTCGATCACTACTTCGGCACCATGGCAGGAGTCCGTGGCTTCTCGGATCCTAATGTTCAGGTAAAGCCGCTCATAAGCCCACTCAAGACAACACTGATAACTCCTAAGATCAACAATGGCACCCCAGTCTGGTATCAAAAGGTAAACGGCAGTCTGAGCAATGCCACCGACATGCTCCTGCCATTCCACCTCAACTACCTAGGTGGCTCATGGGACCAGGCGACCCAATGTATGGAGGCCGGCAGCAACGGCTGGGATGCAAACCATGCCGCACTCAATGGAGGTCTCAATGACATGTGGGCGCTCGGAAACACTCCATGGTCTTGGGGCTACTACACCCGTGATGACCTGCCCAATCACTTCGCCATCGCGGAAGGTTATACGGTCGGTGATATGTATCAGGAGTCGGTCATCGCGTCTACAAATCCGAACAGAGTCGTGTGGGTCTCCGGCAGTATCAACGCTCCTGGATCGCCTCAGTCGCCAGACGAGGGCGGCATGACGATTGATAATAATGAGACACCGGGCTGCGAGGGCGCAAACCTGAACTGCTATCCCTTGAAGTGGACTACTACGCCGGAGGTACGTGTGCTGTCGAGTATTAGACGTTCTTGAGACGGTACTAACTTGTTGTAATGTTAGATCTATCAGAAAGCCGGTGTCTCCTGGCAACTGTACCAAGACACCGACAACTTCGACGATAACCCACTTGCATGGTTCCAACAATACCAAACCGCCGCAAACGGCTCGGAGCTCCAAAAACGAGGCATGTCCTCCATCGGTCTCGAATCTTTCTACGAAGACGCCGCTTCTGGCAACCTCCCCCAAATCTCCTTCATCGTCGGTCCCGCCGAATTGTCCGAGCATCCTCCCTACACGCCGCGAGACGGCGCCTGGCTGCAACAAAAAGTCGTCGACGCCGTCACCCAGTCTCCCGTCTACAACAGCACCGTCCTCATCATCTCCTACGACGAGACTGGAGGCTGGGGCGACCACGTCACGCCCTACCACTCTCCAGAAGGCACTCCCGGCGAATGGGTAGAAGATCCTTACGGCGAGTACGGATACGTCTACACTGGTCCCGGTTTCCGTCTACCGTTCTACATCGTTTCTCCCTGGACTCGCGGGGGTAATGTCTACGTCGAGCACGCGGACCATAATTCGCAGATCAAGTTTGTTGAGGAATGGCTCGCTGCTAAAGGCTATGAAGTCGAGACTGATGAGATGCCGGCATGGCGGCGTTCACATATGAGCGATCTCACGAAAGCGTTTGACTTCGAGCACCCGGATTATAGTATCCCCAGTATGCCGAACGCTTCGTACCCATCGACGGACAGCAGTGGGCAGTGGAATGGGTATGCGGTTTGCGAGGCTACTTATAACACCACCAGACCTCCTGTGCCGTATGGGCAGCAAATGGAGGCTACTTCGCTCGTCTCTGAGGAGGGTTTCAAGGCTGTTCGTGGGCAGTTGACCGAAGGGCGTTATCTCACCTTTGAGATGAATGGCTATGCTCTTACCAGCTCCCACGGGAAGCTCGTGGCCACTGAGGCTACTACGCAGCACAATCTGAAGTCACAGCGCTTCGTCATCCACGAGAAAGGCAGTGATAAGCTCGCCATTACGAGTGCTGTCGATGGCGCTTTCGTCTCTGGTCCAGGTACAATGCGTCCGAGTGGCTACGGCTCTGCGCCTACGTTCGCCATCACCGATATGGGCAATGGAAAGGGGCACTCTTTGCAGGCCAGCAACGGACAGTACCTGAATATCGGGAAACACGGTCAGGTGGCGTACAGTCATCAGCAAGTAGGGTTCGCTGTTTTCTCCGTGACTTACAACGACTGAAAGTGGAAATACCTATATCATTATCACGATTACCGTTGTATATGCAAGTACGAGCAGATGCCGTACGCAAGTTTCTCAGCTGTCAGCAGAGGTCGAAGAGAGATCATCTATCTCATCAAGGGACCCGTGTACCTGCAAGGGTCGACGAATAATCCACCGCCGGTCGAGATCTCCATCCCTACAACAGTGCGATCCGCCGCTGGATTGCCTACCAGGTCCAGGAAAAGTAAAGGACGTTATTCTCAAGCTCCTATGTCAGCCTCCCTCTGCCTCACGGACACCTCGTAATTGTGAGGTCGTTGGGCTGGTCGGCATCGAGATGTGAATTAGACGAGTCCCGTTATACGAGTTGATCTGTCTTGCCATGTGAGATGTCTACGCAAGGTTATCTCGCAGTACTCTCATACGTTCCCAGTCCTACCAGCGCCACGCTAAGCATACAGCAACACAAGTAATTATTCGCGGAAGCTCACCACCTCGGCCCAAAGCCACCCCTGCCTCTTCCTCTGCCTCTACCTCCTCCATAGCCTCCCCCTCCTCCTCCTCCACCACCATATCCGCCACCTCGTCCTCCGTAGCCTCCACCACCGTACCCACCTCCACCGCCGTACCCACCGTAGCCATCGTCGTAGCCTCGTGGCGCGTCACTCATCTCCTCGTCGCGACTTCTCTGCGGCTGTGGCCTGCCCTTCAGCTCCTTGGCCAACTTCTCCGAGTCCTTTCGCATCTGCGCGTACCCCAAATGCATCTTCCCGAAGAAATGATCCGCTAATCTCCGATCGTTGTCCAGTCGAGAGAGGTAGGCGCCGCAGACGTCGCAGACTTGTAGTTTTTGGTGTCCAGAGGGGCCGGAAGTGTCTGAGAGGTTCTTGAGCTCCCGCTCCCGCTCATCCTTCAAATGTTTAGTATGCCTCAAACTATGATGTTCCTGCACCGCCATATTCACCGCGCCAAGCTCCGCCAACGTCTCCACCTCCAGCAAACTCGCCTCAATAGTCTTAGTCAAATCCACAATCTGCTTCAACAACGCATTCGTCTGCCTTATCTCATCCGCAGTCTTCTCCAGCCTCCTCTGCGCCTGATCAATCCTCCTATCGCAATCCCCCACATACCTCCCAATATCCCTCTGGTAATCCCACTCAAACCCTAAGGCTTTCCTCTCGTCCTCTGGTAAGTTATTGTACTCTTCTTTGAGATTTGGTTGGTGGGATTTGGGGCAGGCGCCGAGGTCTTGCTTGGTGTTGGTGAAGAGGTCGTGGGGGCAGGAGCCGGCGATGTAGGAGCGGCAGACTTTGGGGTCGGTGAGGGTGAGGGCGGGTTGTTTGGGGAGGGAGCCGGGTTGGGCGGAGAGGAGTTGGTCGCCCATTAGTTGTTCGAGGAGGCGGCGTTGTTCGGCTGCCATCTTCGCGAGCGTTGCTGCCTCAGCGGCGGCGGGCTAGAAGGTGATTGTTTAGTGGTTGCGGCTAAGCGCGACCAGTACGAGGTATTTGTGGTGCTCCTCTCGTGTGTTGGGTTCCGAATGGTGTGTTTGAGAAACGCGAAAGTCGCAAAGCCTTGAGCTTCAGCTTCACATAGCTACGCGAGTCATGCACTGAAGCTCGACCACTCCCGCCTTTCGCCGCAAACACCACCTTACCATAGCTATAGCGGACTCTCACTTTCCCAGTGAACAGCGACCCCCAGTAGCTCGTGGCCGCCATGAAGCTCTCCCACCTCCTCGCCCTCCCAGCAACCCTCCTCACCGCCGTCCTCGCAACCCCCACCCCGGAATACGACGAACATCTTCACCTCCTGCCCCTCCCCAATGGCTACCTCTACGCCGGCTTCAACTTCACCGCTTCCACCGCGCTATCCGACTACCAGGCCCAGCACTTCCGCTACTTCCCTCGTAGTTTAGGCCAGATACTGCAGTACTCGCACACCGAAGAACTGCACCTACGTTTCGCACTAGGAAGGTGGGATGAAGAAAGTTGGGGCAGTCGGCCACGGTATGGGACAAGGGAGGGTGGGACGGGGGTAGAGATATGGGCTTGGCTTGATGGTTTAGATGGAAAGGCAGGTGGTGATGGAAAGGTGCTAGAGGAGAGATGGAGTAGTCTGGTCAATAGCCTCAGTGGACTGTTTTGCGCGAGTTTGAACTTCATTGATGGGACGAAGACTACTAGGCCTGTCATCTCGTTTGATCCGGAGGGAACGTTGCACAGTAAGAGTGGCGGCGAGAGCTTGGACTTACTGCACGGGACATTGCCTCACGAGGTAGTCTGCACAGAGAACCTGACGCCCTTTCTCAAGCTCCTACCATGCAAAGGCAAAGCAGGTATCAGCAGCTTATTAGACGGCCACAAAGTCTTCGACGCGAATTGGCAGACTATGAGCATCGACGTCCGACCTGTCTGCGAGGCCGACGGGGAGTGTCGGATGGAGATCCAGCAGACCGTCGACATCGTAATGGACATTGAGCGCGCCATGAGACCCCGAGACGACCCCATCCCACGGCCGAAGGCGATGGAGGAAATCGAGTGTGACGAGAGTAAGCATTACCATGGCCACGACACATGCTACCCGAAACGGAAGGATGGCGAGATGGCATGGAGTCTGAGTAAGATCTTTGGGACGCCAGTGAGGGGGACTTGTCATCTTGCCGACAGCGGAGAGAATTACGATTTGGGCCTTGAAGTGCCGTCCGAGCGGACCGTGGAAGCGACTCCTGCAGCCAGCGTCCAGCACCACCAGCATGAGCTCCGACTCTTCAAGTTTCCAGACGATGGGCAAACGTTCGACCTCTTCCTACCTCAGCAGACAATCACCCAACAACTCGCACTCCCAGAACCGCCGTTGTATGCCAGCAGACAAATGACAGGCTACGGCCAAGAACGCGGCGGCATGCACGCTGTGCTTCGCAATCCGCACCCTTACGCTCAACGCATTGTCTACTTGGAGTCATTGCCCTGGTTCTTGCGGCCATACATGCACACCCTGAAAGTCACCGTCAGCGTAGCCGGTCAAGGGCAAAGCGGAAAGGCAGTGAAGCCAGAGAAAATGTTCTACACCCCAGCCATCGATCGCAAACGCGGCACGCACCTCGAATTACTCCTCACTATCCCCGCCGAAAGCACGGTAGAACTGACTTACGACTTTGAGAAAGCTATCCTGCGTTACACTGAATACCCTCCCGACGCGAACAGGGGTTTCGATGTCGCGCCGGCGGTCATCCGCATCTTACCCGCCAACTCCACTGAGGATGGAAAGGGGAGACAGGGCAGTTACCTACGGACTACGAGTCTGTTGTTGCCGCTACCGACGCCCGATTTCAGTATGCCGTATAACGTCATCATTCTTACTTCTACCGTTATAGCATTAGGCTTCGGATCAGTGTTCAATCTTCTGACGAGGAGATTTGTGCTGGTGGAGGAGGCGCCTGTTAGTCCGCTGGCTGTGAAGATTAGAGCTTTGGTAGCGCGTGTTAAGGAGGTGATAGCTGCAAGGCGTGGGCTGAAAGCAGATGCGGTGGGCGCTGGTGGTGGTGATGGTGGTGGGAAGGTTGGTGGCAACGAGATGAATGGCGATGTGAAAACGGGCGGTGGGAGGAAGGAGGGGGAGGGTAGGAAAGATAGATGATAGGTGTTAGGTATACCGGTAGATCGATCTTCATGGAACCATCGCCGACCATCCCGGAAAAAGCTTCTCCAACGCACTCCTTTCGTCATACTTAAACAGACCCTTCCACTCGTAGTTGTACCTTTCCCTATAAAACCGCTTGATGCGTTCCCTCCGAACATCCTTCCAGTTCAAACGAGTGGACGTTGTAAGCCGCTGGAGTAATCGCACGAACAACTTCGAATCCGTGCCACGCCCAAGGTCCTTGCCCGCGGGAATGGCATGAGCTGCGCTGATGTCTGTCCTGCTGGATGGCCCACGAGTAATACCTTATCTCGTCCTACGAGCTCCGCCTGTTCAGCAAAGAGTTTACCGAACATGCCGATCCAGTCGAAGCTAAGTTCGCGTCCTTCGAAATCGAAGTCGAAACCAGGAAGAGAAACTCCGTGTCATCGACCATACGAGAATCGTCACCTTGCGGTCATAACAAGCATGATCACCAACCACACAGCAACACACGAAAACATGAGTCCTTAGAAGTCAGCTCGCAAGCCTGAAGCGTCATTTCTATCTCGTCTATACTTTACAAGTGCTACTGTCAGGTACATGATGAGTTGCTATACTCCGCCTGGGAGACTACAGCATGGGGCTTGGCCTCAGTCCTCCATAACCCCGTCACCATTCTATGGCAGTCGCATGAACAGCTCAAGCATCCTCGGATAGTTCGGCGTCCCGAGACCTGTAGCGGGGTCCCAACCGGTCGCTGCATGGAAACCCTCTGTGCCACAGCCGACGTTCGTGCCGTTGGTGATGTCGTTCAACACCCAGGGGTGCGCGTAGAGCGTCGGGTTTACGAAGCCGACCGCGCTTTTACCAACGGCGAAGCGCTGCTCGTTGATCTGCAGTCATTGTTAGTCACGTTAGAGCTTGCAGCTTACAGGTCGGAAGCACACGTACAAGAGTGAGGACTGAAGCGAAGAGCGGCGAAGCCAGACTGCTGCCATACCAGTGATAATCGATACCAGTTGTGTACGCGCGGAAGTTCGCACCGTTGGCAGAGACGTCAGGGTAGCCTCTGCCGATGCGGTTGTAGATGCCCGTCGTGTTGTTGAGGTCTAAGTTGATGCCCTCGTAGTATGGGTACGGTGGGTTGTTCTCCTGGAGGTATTTCGCCACAGCAGCCTTCTGGTAAGACGGCTGGGTGTAGTAGTTGGAGAAGCCGCCCGCAGAGGTGAAGTTCTGTGCCGTGCCGCTCAGGTTGACGTGCATGACACTCTCCTGGTCCAGCACCGTCTGGTTCGGGTAGATCATTGTGCCACCGACAGAGGTGATGTACGGGCAGTTAGAGGGATATTGCGGGTTAAGAACGTACTCTCCTTCTGCGTTGGGCCCGAGGCATCCCGTCCCTCCGACGGTCGATGGCCCGTCACCTGGGAACGAACCAACGCCGTAATCTCCAGAGGCTACGAGGATCGAATGACCTTGCAAAGCGAGCTTCATGAACTCATTGCATTGACGCTTGGAGTAATTGATGGGTAAGTCGTGCTCAGCCTGGCCATACGAGGCAGAAATGACGTTCGTAGGCTTGAAAACGCCGCATTGACGTGTGCCATTGTATCCGCCGGTCACATTGTGCGGGTACACCGGGTCGATACTTGGGTCGTCGCCTGTCTCGCCGTATGCCGTGTAGTTGCAATAAGATCCATCCAGTGCGTCGAGGAAGGTGTTGAACAGATTCGTGGTGGCAACCTCTTCCGGCTCATAGATCTGGTCGTCAACCTGGTACAATGTCACCGTTTGCGGGTATATCAGAGAGTACCTAAGAGAGTTAGCTTCAGATCACCGATCATGAGATTCAGCGGACTCACGCCATGTCTATATCGATGTCAGACTCTCCGCCGTTCAGCGTACTATTTTGAGGCACGCCGTATTGCGCGCCATCGATCATTGCCGGAATGGGATATGTGCCCTGCGGTACATACGGTGCATACTGCGCATAGAACAAGTCCAAGTCCGCCTTGCTGAAGTAATCACCTTGCTCATACAGCCCAAGCGAGTTGCCAGGACTAGCGAGCGTGGCGTTCGGGATGTGATACAGAGCCTTGATGCATGGAGGGGTGATATTGCGGCCGCAGTCTTGTAGGTCTTCCGGTAGTTTGCCAGCTCCTGGCGGTTTCCAATGCCAGTTCTGCCCGTCCCAGCCGAACGGCATCTTTGGCACCGGCTTCGGAAACTTGTGGTGAGGGCTCCAGCGTTTGCTGTGGCTGGTGGAGCGCTTGACTACCGGTGCGAGCTTGACGCCTGGGGTTATGTAGTCGATATGAGGCTTGATATGGGCTGGTACGTGGTAGCTGCAGCATCTCGGTCAGTACGAGACTACGAAAAGCGATGACCAGGCATACCTATCGCAGCCAACTCGCACTTTTGAGCTGTGCTTATGCTCGTGCTCGTAGAACGTCGTAGTGAGAAGAGCCTCCGCCTCCTCAACACTGGCATCGAATGCAAGCCAGCCCTTGTTTTCGTACTCTGCAACACGGGAGCTGTGGATGCCAGCAGATGAGAGCCACTCCTTCACCTCACTGGCAGCATTTGCAGCGGGTGCGAAAGCCTTGTGCACTTCCTCCGCAGTCCAATGCTTACCATACTGCGAAGAAGCAGGGTCGGAGACCTCCATCAAATAGTCGTAGCCATGCTCCAGGTTAGTCTGCGTCAGGCCAATGCGCATAGGCAAGATGGCATCGCGCTCGACGCGCGTACTCTTCGACCAGTCCGAAGCTGGGACACCGCGTTTCTCGTGCACGACATGGTTCTTCGCCGCCGGCGCTGCATTGACGACGCAGAATAGTGCCGCAACCGCAGCGGAGTAAGAGAAGCGCATCTTAAGCAACAGGTAGGCGAGGGTTCAGCAGACTCGCTGGGTGCCCATCGAGCCGGAAACAGGTCAATTTATAGCTCTGCCGGATAAGTGGGCGCCGTACACGACAGGCGGAGAACGACATCTCGTGTACCTGGCAGCGGTTTCCGGGTTACTGTGTTACCCCGTCAATGGCGCTAAGATCTTGACCAAGTGAGGAAGGAGGAGTGAGGAAAGGCGAGCTTCGCAAATTTGACTCGCTTGGTCTGCCTTAGTCTGTCGTTGGCGGCGGAGGTGAAGATAGGGTGCCAGGATCCGTTCGTGACGAAGATAACGATGCTGTTTGAAATTCTCCGATGATACGGTCAGCAGTAGCGATTTTTGCTACGAGGAGACAGTAGATGAGATGAAAGGATGTGAAGGATGAAACGTAGGCCTACAGCGTTGCCCTCAAATGAACGGGTTGTGCTTTGCTGTATGGAGCGCAGCTTCCTCACGACTCCCCTACCACATGCCCGAAGCTGCCTGGTGATATCGACCAGTGGGTGCATCAGCAGGAGAGCTACCGTATATCGAGATGGATGTACAAAGTCAAGAGATGGTTCGAGGGAAAGATGTCGATGAGGTGAGCAACGAGCTTCGACAAGGACCGTTGCTGCCCCGCCTCGAGCATCCGCATTCGCAACCAGCAGCATTGTCATCCAGCCAGACCGTCAACATGTCAGATCCCATCTGAAAGGCTCGAACATTCGTTCGAAGCCTTCTCCTTACAACACCATTCCGACGCCTGCAGCCCAGTCCAGGCGCTCACCATCACCATGGCATCCTCCACAATCGACCCCTCCATCCCACCTCTCAAGCCGACATTTGACCCAGCCAAACCTCAGCCGGAGTCAGAGTCAGAATATTTGCAGCAAGTCATCAAGAAGCTCGACTTGCAACCTCACATCGAGGGCGGCTACTTCGTCGAAACCGACCGTGACACTCTCCGCGTGCCGAACCCGTTTGAGGCTCTCTCCCATGACCCGAACCCGAATTCGTCCTCTCGCAATGCAAGTACGACTATTCACTATCTGCTCACGCCTAAAAGCCCACTAGGAGCATTCCACAGGAACAAAGGTCGGACAGTGCATACGCTACATCGAGGTAGGGGACGGTATGTGATCATTCACGCCGATGAGGTTGCGAGTACTGAGTGCCCTGGAGGGTATGGTGGGGCTGAGGACTTGCCTGAGAAGGAGAGATGGAGTGGCAAGCCTGCGAGAGTCGAGACGTTTGTGGTCGGGCAGGATATCCTGAAAGGAGAGCGGGTGCAGTGGATTGTTGAAGGCGGAAAGTATAAGAGCTCGTTCCTTCTGCCGGATGAGGGTGAGGAGGGTGAGAGCGAGGGCCTGTTGATCAGTGAGACGGTTGTGCCAGGCTTTGAGTTCACCGATCATGACTTCATGAGGATGGAGAGATTAGACGCTCTGGTGACTAAAGAGCAGGCGGAGGAGATGAGGTGGATGATCCGTAAAGAGTGATGAGGACATGCGAACATGAGATTACGTGAAGACGAATCCTCCACCTCTTGCTGTGCAGCTATAGACATAGATACTGCAAATTCATCCGCAGCTCGTAAGCTTTGAGCAAAGGGTATCCTAACATTACAAGTCGTGCCATCGTGCAGTTATCTGCTGCTCTTGTATTCCGAAGTGCGCCTCGCTATGCGAATACCAAAGTCCCAGCGCCTCGCCATGCATCCGTATATCAATCAACGCCTGTACAAAAGTTGCTTCCCGTCTCTCAGTTTCTTCCATGCAGCCTTTTAATTTCCCAATCCACCGACGCCGATGCTGTCAAAGGTGCGTATTCTTTCGTCACCGCACTTATACATCCTCGCCACTGGTCTCTGAGGCCCCTCCACCGCGTCCTCTGCTGAAGCCGGTCTGTGCCCAGTAGATGCCGAAGCCGACGAGTGCGAGGACGATGAAGAGGATGATGATGATCAGGAAGATCACGATGTTGCGTTGCATCTTGGCGGTGGTCGTGTGGTTCTGTGGGTGATGGTGAGGCTCGAGAGCCTAAAGAGTACTTGAGGGTCGCCTAGGTGTATTCTCTCGTGTGGATGCAGCTGGTGGATGAACTGTTGACTGCTTGCTTCGACGTCCGTGTGCTGTGCTAAGGAGACGTGAAATGCACTCGAGTCGAGGTTGTAGGTCCTCAAGTGTTATGGTGGTGTCTTCGTACGATGTTTCGTCTCGTCCTGTGGTAGAGATTCTTCCTGCAACCAGCGTTGACCGGAGGATGTCGCAGCGTGATGGAATCGCAAGATGATGAGAGCGACAATGTATAGACACGAAAGGTTTTGTGGATACTCACCTCGAACCTACAGCGCATGCATCTTTTGTTCTACCACGCGTGTGTGGTTGGTGCTGCCCAGCCTGCTGCATTGTTTATGCGAGGCTGGAGTGGCTGGAGGCGGTGGTTTTGCTGCCCGAGCGCTGTCAAAGTGCGTCATGCAATTTACGGTCAAGTTACTGTCTCCTCACATAGACCAGACTGTAGTTATCGTCTCGAAGAATCATGTCCATATCAGAAATGTCGCAGTATGGTGTTGCGTGCGATGGTGAAGAAGAAGAGTTGCATGTGACAGCCTCGTCGCGAACTGAGTTTGCGCTAAGCCGCGGCTGCAAGCACGGCCCGATAAACTCGGCTTGCAGACGGCATGTCCCGAGCCTGCCTGTAACGTCGCCTTCACAACTTCCGTTAGCAAACACATTGAACAACAGGTGCATCACTTCATATACTTCTTGAAAGTGATATGTCACACAAGCATTTTAGGCAAAGCGAACAGGAACCCGAGTTTCCAAAGATCCGCCCTCAGATTGCGATGACAGATATCACAGAGGTCATCGAGCAGCAACCGGGACATCATCAACCCCTCCAAAATGCCGAACCACTGTTTGTACCATTCGAGCTGTGTGAGAGAGCCATGGCGCAGCAACAGGCAAACCATCAACAAGACCAAGATGTCGACCCACTGGTTGAGCAAGTGAGCAGTGTTCTGCGTCTTCGCGATCGACCAACAGCCGCCACACAGGAACGTCAACGACTACGCCGTGTATCAGATACTGCAGCAGATGCTCCAAGCCTGGTACACCCAGTGCCCATCTCTGTTAGAAGCAGAGACGGATCGCGATGGCTTCCGGCGCCGGCTGAGCAGACTCACAGGTACGGCAGAGCGACCACAGACGATGAGGCCGTGGACGACGAGCTCCAGATCGAACCTGAACCGCTCGAGCAACATGTTTGCCATGCCCCAGAATGCGCAGCGTTGAAAGTCTTCGGCACGACAGAGCTTCTCGAACTAGTCCTGGCCTCCCTCAACAGCAAAGACATCATCGCCTATCGAAAGATAAACCGCCACTGGGACTCAGTCATCTCAGCCTCGCCAGAGCTGCGACTGCACTTCTTCTACTACCCGCAGTTTACACGGCCAGCTGACAGCTACCGCCTGCTGCCTTTGAGCTTACCAGGTCTAGCTATCGACCTAGGCGAACCTCTAAAGCTAGGTCAGTGGATCAACATTTCGTTGACGCGAGAAACAGCCTGCAACATATGTCCAGACCCCTTCAAGCCAAGCAGACGTGTGAGGTCACGATCGATCTACGAAGGTCTGCGAGGCGGTCTGGGCACCAGAGGAGAGTCGTCGAGAGACCCGTGGCCCGGGAACCGACCCACGAGTCGACAGAAGAGACCCACAGAATCTGCCGCGAGCATGCTGCAGTACGAAGACCTCTTCGTGACGCAGCCGCCTTTGCTGGGCATGCAAGCCTTTATCACGACCAGTCGGCGAACAAGCTCGGATGCTAGAGATGATCAGAATGATAGCGAACCATCCGCTGTAGCGAAGCTTTCGTGCGATGCAGGTATCACTGTCGGCTTCCTGGCCGAGACGGCACAATCATTGCTCCCTAAGGGCTCAGATGAAGGAAAAGCGGTGGTGTTCAAGGCTATCATGTCTTTCACTCAGCCGGAGACTACGCCTAGGAAACGAAGCTTTACGCGGAACGTCACGAAGCTTGGACAAGGGTCGTAACGGCACCCCCCGGTAGTTGCAACGGTTTGACGGGCTGCGGTGGTACCCTCCACGCTGCGATAACTGAGATGTCTTCTTTGGATGCAGATTGGCAGCAGTGTACTCTTTCAGGCTCCTGCATTGGTCTTTAAGTGTAAGAGCGACATGATAATCACGAGCCTATGACTCTACTGTTTGCGGTGTTCTCATCTATCATCCGCGTCGCGTGATTCTGATAGCAGCCCGCCTTCTCCTTCTTCGTTTTTGATGAGAAGTCTTTTGCGATGTTCTGTTGCGTCTATGGCCGGAAGCCTGTTCACGGGGAGACCGCCAACCTTCCATCAGGCGAAGCGCCGGACTGGCCTGGGTCGTCAATCTCATATCCGTAAAAGTATTTTACAGCGGTATTGGAGACCACAGTAGGAAGAGACATTCGAACGCGAATAGTACGAAATAAGATGCTACATTATCTCGGCCGTAGATTCTCGCAGTCACGTACCATCTTGTAGTTGCGGCATCTTCTTTGAGTCGCACATGAAATCAGGTCTACTCAAGATAGAACATCGGCTTATTAGCCCCAGATTCCTCCCACATACCGCTCCTTGCATACGCATACCCTGGAGCAGCGACAGCGACATGATAGCCCTGTTCATCAAATCTAATCACGCCGCCGCCGCCATTGCTGGTGTCCACCTCCGCTGCACCGTCGTCGTACTCATCTAGCTGCCCCTCGTATCCGGTGTCCACGACTGCCGTGTTGTCTCTACTGCCACCTGAAGCGATGGATCCGCCCTGGATTGACGAGGTCCACGGCTTGCTTCGAGCGTAGCTATAGCCAGGGCCAGAGACTACCATGTTGTACCCTTGGTTGTTCGCTGTGATACCGCCGCCGGCACCGTTGCGGCTGACGACCTCGACGTAACCTTTGCCAGCCCGAATTTCGGCATCGCCATAAGTCTTGACGACGTAGCTGGTGTTACTGACGACTGGATAGCGGAGTCGGTCAGTCAGTTCGGCACGTGGAAGGGCCAAGGACTCATGTACGGCTTACCGGTAGAGCGCTCACTCTTCGCCAAGCCTGTTGAGGAGCCGCTGCCATTGGAGCTGACGGTAGAGTTGCTGCTGCGGCTCGACTTCGAAGATCCGAGATGGAAGGTCATCGTGCTTGTTGGTACAGTCGGCCCTGGATCATCAAGAAAGTGGGGAGTTTGAAGTCGATCTGAACTCCTCAGCTCGACGACAACTTGCTTTTGTAATTCCACTGCGGATGGGAACTGGAATGCAGACTGTCTGCCGGCCTGGCCTGCCAACGGTAGAGATACCGGTTTGGGATAGCAGCACGAATGTGGCGCTCTCAGACGTGATCGAGAGACAGCTATGGGATGCATGTGATATTGATACCATTATCTCTTGCGAATCAGCTCGGACACCGTACAGCTCCTTCAAAGAGTCAGCCATATTGATAAGCCTCATTGCCTTGAACAAGGGCAGCAGTTGACACCTGTCCAACGTCCATTGGTAGCCTTCCTGCACGACAAGGAGGAAAGAAGGCAACCAGCCTTGCCGCTTCACCCAAGCGGGGCGGGGCGTAACAGAGCTTCTGCACAGCCTTACTTGAACGAAACTTGATCTAGTACATCTGCCGCTCATTTCGTTCAGCATTCCAGCGAGTTCTTGTTCTTGATCACCAGGCGCCTTCTCGTTTCACCAGACCAAGTCATCCTCTGCTACTTCGTCTCCCGCACGAAAGACACAGTGCACTCCAGCCGTACCCATTCTTTCCGCTTCACCTCTTGATTCAACAATCAGCGCAATGTCTGGCCTCGAGATAGCCGCCTTGGGTATCGCAGGTGTCACCGCAGCAGCAAATGTCGTCAACGCCGCAAAGCATAGCGGTGGATCTGGAGGGAGCAGCAAGCAGGCAAGCCAACGACATCCGTGGACATATCTCATTGATGCTGACTGACAATGCTGTAACAGTCTTCCGTCGTGATCTACGAAGAGCGTCGCACACAGCAGGGGTCTCAAACCACAGGGGATGCATACGCCTATGCAAACAGTAGCGGGGCTTATGCTCGTTCAACCAACGGTACGGCCATGGCGGCCTATAGCGACACCTATACTTGTCGAAGGAAGTAGGTATGGATCGGTCGTGGTGGTATCCTTGCAGTTGATAAGCTGGAACAGTGTATGGTGCGAGCACTGAGATGGTTGTTGATGAATGCTGTCCAATGTTGTTCTTTGGTGTATTTGCTTGGACCGTTAGTTATCGTGATATCCGTATTACGGAACCACCTTAGAACTCTGGCCGATTGTCTTGCCATTCCTCTAGTCATCTGTATGTAAAGCGTAATCTAGATCCAACCACAGCTGTCAGCGCCCACCGATATCTTGGTGCTCTTTGACCGTGGCAGAGACTCGCCCAGGCTAACACTTTTCTCAGTCGCTATAAATGGCCATAGTATCGGATCTCTACGCCACAGGTGTGAGCACGCGCCAAAGTACAGCGAGACGTTCCTCTTTAGGAAGGCACGATGGGCCCGGTGAGGTGAAGGGTCTTTACCTTAGCCCTTTCCATCACACGGCCCTACTGAGCTTCCACAGGCTTCATGTAGGCCTATAACAATGCCTTCGCACTTCGATAGTGCTGCCAGCAGACTCATACCTGGCACCGTGGCGTACGCGCGGCGCTGCATGCTTGGTTCTCTGCCGGGTCGGCAAGATTGCTCGCTTTCTGCACGTGTTACACGCAGCTGCACGATTGCCGCCGCCGGGGCTTTTGGTGCAGCACTGTTATTATCACACAGCGACGATATGCTTGTGTCGCTTGTAAGGTTATCTACGCCACCACGCAGCTTCTGATCGAGGTGCAGACAGACGAGTCCAGAGCGGGCAAGGTGGGACCCGGTCGCCAGGTGTTCGGCTAAGCTAGTACCGGACCGAAGGTCTAATCTCTACGCTTGTTGTTAGAGCGTTGTGGTACGAGGGTACAAACATGGTATTTTTGATGGTTGATGTTACAGCCGTGCAGACGACCTGGTGGTCTTTATACGTCTTGAGCGGCGTGCAGTACACTGTGACAGACGCCCATGGACATGAAACACATCCGCTCCTGCGTGGCTTCGGCAGTGTTCAAGCCCTCCGAGCAGTCTAACGTTGCTTCTTCTGCGCCAGACTTCCAAGTCAGACGTCGCCGGCAGTCATCCGGAAGGATCACCGGCATAAAAAGCCCGACCCCGGCAACCACCGTCAGCACTTGCATGGTGATGGAGATGGAATTGGAAGCTCTCGCAACGAGTCAAACACCCAACGTGATACGGACAGCCACCATCCACCTCCCGATTCTGTCCTCCCACGCAGGGACGACGTGCTGCAAGATCTGTT
>JAKLLW010000120.1:0-55483 GCA_022814695.1 Neocatenulostroma microsporum
GATGAACCTAGAAGCACAAATAGATCAAGGTTACGGGAGATATGCGCAAGGACAGGTCGGAAGCTAGATCAGACCACGCGATGCAGGGAAGGACGCTGTATCCTCTTCTACTCTTCTAGATCGGTCGTGCATGCCGACACAAACCTGCATGTTCGCCTTTACATGCCGCTGTGGAGTGTTGACAGTCCGTTTCTCCACTGATGTGTGCATATGCGCCTAACGAGCGTGCCTTCATACCAGCGAGGGTCGGTTAGGTAGATCATTGCTGAGCAGCTGAAAGCTCTAGAAGTCGTTAAGCTATCGCGAGGCAGAGAGGCCTGTACGGGAGCTTGAGACCAGGCGATGCTGTTGGGAAAGTGGCACCGCATCTGCAAGTACTCTCTTACTTCTCACAGTCCCGGTTAGTTATCCAGCTGCCGATCGTACTGCCTAGAAAGGGAGTACTCGGCTGGCAATGAATTGTCTCTACGACCCTTGCCTGACATACCAGGTCTCGAAGACTCCAGAACGCCAACGCTCAACCTAGACACAAGACCAGTTCTCATCAGGCACCTCATTCCTTGACAACCACCAATGCTATCGCCACGCACCAGGCACATCCTTCCCAGCAGCCTTCCCGCTTTCCGAACCCCCAAACCCACTATCATGACTCCCGATCGTTTCCTCTTCCTCCTGGTCTGCGAAGTCAATGTCAAACTCCGGCTCCGCAGCATCCTTCTCTCTCCTCTCCTCGCCTTCTACTAGCTCCGCTCCGTCACCTTCACCATGCCCAGCAGCACCGCCCGCCCATCCCTTCTGCTCCGCAGCGCGGGTGTTCCAGCGTAGAGTACGAGAGATGCTATCGAACCACTCTAGCGGCTGGCCCATCACAGTCGGGAACGGATACTGACTCGCCCTGACTACGACTTCATCGCCGCGCGAGAGAGGTACGCGGCCTTTGCCGTCAAAGGAGACGAAGGCGCCGCCACGGCCAGTGGCTGGGATGGAGACTTTCAAGGCCATGTCGTCGTTCAACAGCATAGGCCTGAAACTCAAAGTGTGTGGGCAGATAGGCGTGAGGAGTATGGCCGGGATGTCCGGGTGCACAAGCGAGCCGCCTGCGGAGAGGGAGTACGCTGTGCTTCCTGTGGGTGTGGAGAGGATGATGCCGTCAGCGCTGATACGAGTGAGTAGGCTATCGTTGGCATAGAGGTCTAGGCTGCTGATGTAGGAGGATGGGCCGCGGTCGATGACGAGTTCGTTTAGGACTTCGTGGGTCTCGCCTTCAATCTTCATCGCTTGCGAGTCAAGCGAGGGGGCACTAGTAGGTCCTGCTGCGCCATTCGATGTCGTGGTGGACAGACTGCCAGAAGAAGGGCTGCCATTGGTGAGTGATGCGGCGGATCGGTAAACAGTGCAAGTGAAACGCATTCGCATGTTGACTCGCAGGCCAGCGTCGCCCATTATACGATTCAATTCATCCTTGTACTGTTGGAAGTTGAAGTTGGTGAGGAAGCCAAGCGAGCCAAGGGAGAAGGACATAACAGGCGGTACGATGCGCTGGAAAAGCCAGGAAGTAAACAGCACCGTACCATCGCCTCCAAGCGTGATGACAAGATCGAAGAGTTCTGGTTGTTCCAGGCACAACGTAGGCGTCCAAAAACGCAGCATATCCCGGAAGCGGGTATCTTTCTGTAGCAAGTCTTCGCATGCGAAGCGCTTGCTGTTGCGTAGCTTGCTGTCTACCCAGATGTTGACTCCCACATCTTTGCCATAGCGTGGCGTAGCAAGCAGCCACTCGGCAAGGTCCCTGGTGAGCGTGACGAGGGTGTTGTCCCTGGCTTTCGTGATGATCATGATGTTCCTTACTGCCCTCTTCAACGGCCGTCTCTGCAATTGCCGGGATACCTCTTTGACACTTGCCGCAGTCTGCATAAGCCTGCTGTGGCTCAACTGATCGTCACCCTTGATCTCCTCGAGCACCTTGTCGATGTCCACGACATCTCCGAACCGCTTGTGAAAGTAACAAGGGCTCGTAAGCGCTGCTAATCTGGCAATACTCGGCGTCTCTCCGCAGAACTTGAGCTTGCTGAACATTCCATTCAGATCTTGCCCATCTCGTGTTGGCGTACGCGACTTGTGCTCATCCTTCATCTCCGCCTCTGCCGCTGCGGCTATCTGTGCGGCGAAGACTTGTGGTGCAGGCATTGGTATAGCATCCGCGCCGGTACTGAAGCGTCGCGGTGTAGAGTCGAGCATAGGGAAGCCGTTCGGGCGGTCAAAAGAGTCGCGGCGGATAGGTGATCGTGTCAATGCCTCAGCCATTGCACCGCCAGCTCGCACAGCAGTATTACGTTCGGCATCTCTGGGCGTTCCCGGCGTTGTGCGAGTCTGTCGGTCCTCCATCCTTCTCTAACACCACTATCTGCCAATGCCTCAAGCTGATGGTATTCCTACAGGAAAGAGGTTGCACAGAGGATAGGTAAGCGGCCTACGGCGGACGCTGAGGTCACCGCTGGCTTCGGCGATAAAGGTGGATCGAGTCCGGCGTAGGCGCTACTGGCGAGGATATTGGGAATGCATGTCGATCTCCCAATGATAATAATGTTAGGTCCATTGTGGGCAGAGAAGTCGAGTAGCAATGCGAAAGGAATGGTGGCTTACTCAACATGTCTCTAGTGAACGTCGAGCGGCGCGACTGGTGGATGAAACCTTCCTTGGCAAACCGCCGAATTGCCCCAGTCGGCCTGAACCTCACCAACCTCACCACACCCGCTCCAGGCTGCTTGCTTTGACAACGTGCCTGTATCATTTACTGGAGCGCAATCATGGTCACTGGCTCATCCATGGCCCTTGCTCGTCATGATGAGAGCTGCCCGGTAGACGTGCCGATCTAAAGTCCTAACACCGCCACCCGAATCGTCGGCCGAGTATGCAATGCCTCACAAGATGGCGATATCGCTTTCACTGCTACTCATATACGTCCAGAAAGGCGGCTGGCACACTGTGATTGACCGTTAGAAACGAGGACTCGCACCGACATGGCCGAAACAAGCGCCAAAGCACCAAGCCAGCGCGGCCACGACGAGTACACTCGTGAGCAGTTCTATAACCCTGAGCTCATCCTACCCTCCAGCACGCGAGACCTCTTGGTGAGCTACGGCAAGGTACCGGCCGACCAGGTCGAAACTCATGTCCGGGAGATTGTGTGCTCTCACCCGCCTCTTGACTTGACAGGGCTATCTAACACGTAGATAGAGAGACAAAGCCTGGGCAGTCCACCACTACCCCTGCATAGGTGAATGGCGCTTCCTTGACCTCGCCGTCGGCAACCACGCTCTCTATCAGTCCGAGATCCTGCCACGCATGGTCAGCGGCGAGCAGACATACCTCGATCTCGGCTGCGCTTTCGCACAGAACATCCGCCGCTTGGTGGCCGACGGTGTAGACAGCAGCAAATGCCACGGTGCTGATCTGAAGCTGGAGTTCATCGAGATCGGGTATGAGCTCTTCAGTGATCGCGAGACGCTGAAGAGCCAGTTCATCCAAGCCGACATCTTTGACGCCACTAGTCAGCTCAAGCAGCTAGAGGGTAATATCGATATTGTGGAAGCTTCGTCCTTCTTCCATCTTTTCACCTGGGAGGAGCAGAAGCACGTTGCGCGCAATGTCATCAAGCTCATGAAGCCGAGGAAGGACAGCTTGGTGGTTGGGAGGCAGGTCGGACGTGAGCACGCGGGTGAGTTCACTCGTCGGAGTGGGCAGGGTAGTCGGTACCGTCACAACCTCGAGTCTTGGAAGAGGATGTGGAATGATGTTGGCGATGAGGTTGCCTTGAAGTTCAAGGTTGATGGGAGGACTATGCCAGTTGAGCACCACGTCATCGCGAAGATCAGGCCGGAGGATGCGGGCGGCATGATGATGGAGTTCAGTGTAAGGAGGGCTGACTGAATGCTATCGTGAGTTGCGGGATCCATGTCTCAATGTGTCCTTGTCCAGCTGTTCTGTATCTCTTCTCCGCCGTCTGACTCTGTTGCCGTCAGCGCGACGATGAAAAGAAGTAGCAGCAGCGTAAAGCTGGAGCTGTCGCAGTACCCATCAGACAGTGGTTGTTTCTTTTCTGAAGCTTCAAAGACCCGCCGACCGCGCGAACGCAGACCGACGAGCTGCATTGGCTTTCAATGATGTTGTTATCAGCTGGGTAGTACGGAGAGGTGCCGAAGCGACCTCTTGGGGAGCCCTTATGTCTTCTCACAAGCCCTCAATTCGCCATTGAACAATCCGGCTGCTCACTGACTAACCGCTCCACGAAGCGCATATCGGTCAGCGGCCCTTAAAGCTCACGGCTTCCGACGAAAGAGTGTGCTTTCCACGAGCGCGACTTCGCTTCCGGCACATCTCAACGTCTTCAAAGCAAGTCGTTATCAAGCGAAGCCCTTCACGCAGAGACTTAGCAGTGAAAGCCTCGGCCCACGGCGTACGGCGATACCGAGCTCCACAGGCTCATGGCCATCCTTCACTGCATTGCACTCGCCCTACCAAGGAAGCATACCAGTCTTGCGACCGGTGTGCCGCCCCGGCAAGTGAGCCCGACGTCCCACGACCGACCGAGTGACCGTTGGCACGCAGGAGATCACCCTGTGATGCGACGGGTTCGTGTGGTTCTTTCAGCGGGTTGACCCAAGCAGTCTCATTAAGCATCCGTGGAACCGGCGGACTGCCTCGACAGCCGCCAGCTCCGGCTCGCAGATCAGCCAGATGGCACTGGGTTTGCTGCATTTGCAGATGATATCAAGGGTAACCGATCCTAAAAGCGATGGTCAGCGGGTGTCTCAGGCGGTCTCCAAGGTCATCATAGTGCTTACCCGGGGCTCAGTACTGCAGTCACGATGCACGTCAGCTAGGCTCAAGGAGTATCATGTCGGAGATGCAGCGAGCGCACCTCAGCACTTCACAAAAGGAGCGGCGCCTTTCACAGGATTTCTCCCGCCCCTCCACCGCCGAGCCGTGCACTCGGCGTGGTAGAGAACCTGTTGTTGCTTGCCAGGCCCTCGTTTGCATGCACGAAACGCAAACGAATTTGCGCTGCCCTAAAAGCGATGGGGTTTGAAGGTCAGCGGATGTCTTAGATGGTAGTGGAGGGTTACGTACACCTGCTGCCATGACTCTCGGTTATGCTCAGCCTCTTGAAGACTGCCATGAACTTGTGGGAGGATGTTCGATGTTGGTGGTGAAGGTTGGGTTGTGAAGAAAGGAGAAGGAGAAGGAGAAGAAGGAGAAGATGAAAGCTTCAGGAAGAGTCTGCTAGCTTGTGTAACCGCGGCAGTAGCCGTAATTAAAGATGAGCTGGATGACGTCGATACCGCGTAGGTAGGCCGTCATGAGGAAGGTACGGGGAGTGCGAGTTTATTGGGGTGGGTTCAATGAGTTTCTGAGCAGTTGGGAGCGCTTATACAGAGGCTACTGGGCCCGTGAGAACGATTCAGCAAGGCAGGTACGTGTGTTAGTGCTCGACGATAGCGTGGCATCGCGAAGTTCAGGCCATCCCGAGCACGCGACTTCTTCTCCAAGCATCAGCCGTGGCCGTGACGAGGTGAAAAAGGTGATAATGCGCAACAATCTCAATGGAGAACGCTGTATGGCTAGACGCCATGTGTCCTGCAGTCGGCCGCCTGCAAGACGTTCTCTGTAGGTACTCTCAGGCCTTCAACCATGTTTGTGGCCTCAAACGCTGGCGAAGGTGGATCCTGAGTCCGGACTGTAGACTTCTCGCAGAAGGGCCACGAGTGTATGCCTACCAGCGATCAGATCAAGCAGCAGGACGAGCTTACACTGCGAGACCTTCACACCATCCGACGAAGTTCGAGCAAACTGTCACTGCCTGTGGGGCAGTGAACCAGGGTGGGCACAATGGTCATGGGGAGCTGCCTGGTTATAATGACAGCCCTAAAGTTCCTTCTTTGGTGAGGCAAGCCCCCAGTTTGCGGCGAACAAGTAACCAGCAGAGCTCCGATAGGCCTGACCGTCAATTTCGTGAGTTTCGTAAGGTGCTTGTAAGCATCCTGTGTCCCCCAGTAACCCAATATGCCCCGAGAGCAGCCACCGAAGCCGCTTGTGCCAGCAATGAAGCTGTACACGTATCCCAATTCCCAAACATTGTCCTAACACCATGGTCCAGCAGCTGGCTTTGCTGCTGACAGGCAGATCGGTTCCCCTGTCCCCTCTCCAGGCACATCGCCGGCCGGCGCCTGCGTCTTTCGAAGGTGCAAGGTCCACACCAAGAACAGAGCAACCACGTACGCGGGACCGCGGGTTGCTGCTGGAGGTATGACGGCCAGCCCAACGAGTCAACCTCCAGAGAGGAAGCGACTGGTGCGCACTCGATCTGAACTAGATGCACGATTAAGATTGCAAATAGCCGTCACACAGTCGGCTGCCCAAAGATAGCAAGCTCGTAAGGCCGGAGTAACCAGGTTTCTGCCAGTCCTGATCACCATGCTATAAACGCGCAGAGGGTGGTTCACGACAGCGGACGTTGTTGTTGGATTGAGAGGGAATGAGGAGGTGGGAAGGGAGGCTTGCAAGGGAAGAAAGGTGTTGTTTGCTTGCGCTACATGACTCACGATCGATGTACGGTTGTGCATTCACATTCACGAGGAAAGCCGCCGAAACGTCCATGGATCCATTCATTTCGCCCACTGCTGCCTAGATTGGGCGAAATACGACTCTTTCACATGCCACCTCCGAGCCCCCCGCAACTTCGGCCGCCGCATAAACAATCGCTGCTCCCCCTCGTTCTTACATCCCACATCACAGAACAGCAACCTCAGACCACATCTGCACGATTACTTTCTAGAAGCGTGCCTATCGCCGGACGAGGCCCTTCAGGCTGCAGTGCAGGTTACGGGCCTGACAAGGTCCAGTGCGCACCTCGTCAACTTACGGCAACGGCACTATCAACACCAGCATTCAGGTTATCCCCAAGACAAGTGAGGGTGGGTCTGCGAGTTGTTGGCTCGGCCGCATAGCGGACCAACGGGGTCATGTTCTACGGCAATTATAATCGTGTTGGACGAACCGCTGATAACCAGTGCGCACCCTAGTCTTGATGGCGCTCTCACTTGGCTTTGGGGAAACAACCGCTTGCGACCTCTGCGTTTGCAGGGAAGAACTCAAGGGAAGACTGCTTTGTGGTCAGATGAGCTATTGATTTAATATTTGGAGCTCCTTTTCATTGGTATTGGCGCGACGTGCGGCATGCTGGAGAAGAGACGCTGGAGGCTGAGTAGGACTGGCCGTCGCTGTCCTGGTTCAAGTAGTCCACACAAACCGTGTGTGTAACGAGAGCGGAACGGCTCTACGAGTGCGTTCGACGTCCTGACCCTCAAGAGCGACTGCGAGAAGCGACTGGCCGGAGAGGAAACGCTTGATGCCGTTGGTGGAGCGTTGGACTGAGCACATACAGGCATCCCGAAGGACTCGAGCTTTTCTGAGGCGATGTGGCGCTATATGAGTGCATTCGCATATACTGTTTCTGAGGGAGGCCTGTCAAGTTACAACGATACTATGTGAAGCGTCCGTCTTCTTACTTCCCTGCCATACTCGCGCGCCGCATCGCATTCGAGGAACATGTACTCTCTCCTTTTCGCTCCGGATGTGCCCAACATCTTGTGTAGGTGTTATGATGTGCGTGCTGAACGTTTCCCAGAGGTCGTCGTGAAGTCGGCGAGACGAAGTTGGGCTTGCACGTGCCTTGGCATTCGCGGTTGCCGTGGAGAAGGCGTGTTGTGCGGCTTCCTATTCCGCGCGTCATTGCTTGCGATTCATACAGCGTTTCAGATCGACCTTAACCAAACGCCGCCCTGCATCTTTCGCTTCTCACCTCTGTCTGAACATCTTGACTTCTCACATCTTCGCGTCTTCAGGCAAGATCGCACCCTCATACTCAGCTCAGCGCACAGGAAGCAGATCGCACGGCGCAATGGCGCTTCCCACCCCACCGCCGCTCCTCCACACCCGTTCGTCCAACGATGTCAATGGCCAGTATGCGCCAGGCACACCCACTCGCGACTACGATGCCTTCATCTCACCCAACCAGACGCCGCAAGGTAGTCCGAGTAAGAACAAGCTGCCGCCCGGCGCCTACGATCTGCCTGATGTCTTCTCCAACGCCATGAAGCTCGTCCCAACACAAGGACAGCCGAACACGAAGGCGTTGCAATCGAAGCAGCAAGGCAGTGTATCACAAAATAAGACGGGAGACTATGACCCTTTCGCCGGGCAGGATGCAAAGGGAGGAGCACCAGGCAGCCCGCTCCGCAAGCAAGGCAAGGAGAACACACCGCCTACACACAGACCACAGATACAGCAGACGCATTCGTACAACCAGGCTGCGCAGAGCAGGCAAGATCCATACCGCACACGAGGCGATGAGCACTCTCCCACGCGACAAAACAAGGCCATCACCGGTGGTTTGACACCGGAAGACATCGAGAAGCTCACTAAACCCAATGTCAAACGCCTGGCGAACGTCACTCAGCTGTACTTCCTCGACTACTACTTCGACCTTCTTTCCTATACTCACAGCCGCCAAAACCGCCTCCAAGCCTTCAAGGCACACAACCCACCACCAAACGCTGCCACTTCGGCAGAGCAGCAAGAGAAGTACAATGCCCTCTGGACGCAGTATCTCGGCCACGAGCGCGCCAACCTCCGCCAACGCCGCACACGGATGAAGCATGGCGACTTCCAAATCCTGACGCAAATCGGACAAGGTGGGTACGGCCAGGTCTACCTGGCGTCCAAGAAGGACACTCGCGAGATCTGCGCCCTGAAAGTCATGAGCAAGAAGCTCCTGTACAAGCTCGACGAAGTACGACACGTGCTTACCGAACGCGACATCCTCACCACCGCTAAGAGCGAGTGGCTTGTCCGCCTGCTCTACTCCTTCCAAGATGATAGCTCCATCTACCTGGCCATGGAGTACGTTCCTGGTGGAGACTTCCGCACACTGCTCAACAACACCGGGGTGCTGCACAACAGGCATGCGAGGTTCTACATCAGCGAGATGTTCTTGTGTGTGGATGCATTGCATACGCTCGGCTACATCCACCGTGATCTCAAGCCTGAGAACTTCTTGATCGACAACACAGGACACGTCAAACTCACCGATTTCGGTCTGGCTGCCGGTTTCCTCGCGCCGGCGAAGATCGAGAGTATGCGTGTCAAGCTCTCCTCGGTAGGCGACATGCCGTCCTCAGCAGTACCCTTCAACCGACCAATGGAAGAACGCTCGCTCAAAGAACGCCGGGAAGGCTACCGCAGCTTGCGCGAGCGAGACGTCAACTACGCCAAGTCCATTGTCGGGTCTCCAGACTACATGGCTCCTGAAGTGCTGAAAGGAGACGAGTACGATTTCACAGTCGACTACTGGAGCTTAGGCTGTATGCTCTTCGAAGCCCTAGCCGGATACCCTCCCTTCGCTGGTGCGACTGTAGACGAAACGTGGCAGAATCTCAAGCGCTGGCCGTCTGTGCTGCGGAAACCGGAGTATGAGGATCCGAATTACTTCCTTAGTCGTCGGACCTGGGATCTCATTACGCGTCTCATTGCCAACAAATCTAACAGACTGCGCGGTATCAAGGCCGTACAAGGACATGAGTACTTCCGGGAAGTAAGATGGGAGGGTTTGAGAAGCGAGAGGGCGCCTTTCGTGCCGGAACTGGATAGCGATACCGATGCCGGCTACTTTGATGACTTCGGTAGCGAGAAGGATATGGCGAAGTATAAGGAGGTTTTGGAGAAGCAGGAGGCGCTGGAGAGGATGGCGGAGAGAGAGGGGGACATGGGGAGGAGTTTGTTTGTTGGGTTTACTTTCAAGTGAGTCAAGCCAGCGTACTGGTGGAATTGGATGAGTGCTGACTTTTTTTGCTTAGGCATCGTAAGCCGACTACGGATGAGAATGGCCGTCCAGCTAGCCCGAGGAAGCCTCTTAGTAACATTGCTGAGGACAACTTTGGGACGATCTTCTAGGCTGCTACTCCTAGTGAGCTCCGAAGAGGATGATGTGCGCGGAGCAATTCGATCCAGGATGATCAGGTTGTCGTGCAGGGGCGCAATGGCTAGACTTCGATTCGCAACGATGCACACTGCATGCGCATCGTCTTGGCTGGGAAGCCTTCAACATACGGTTTCGCATAAGGGAGGCGTTGGGTCGGCATGCAATGGGCAAGGCGAGCGCATAATGACATGATACGCGCTTGATGATTTTCATTGTTCGTTTGAGAGCTTGGCTTCGTCGTATGTAGTACAACGAGCGATTTGCAAAGCAATCAGACTACTACACTTTAGCATTGTTCCTATGTCACCCCGGTATCACGTGCTGATAGCCGATAAGCCAAGTTTTGGTGGGGTAACTTTTTCGTGAAGTGAAGTCAAGTTTCTTGTAGTATCTCGGCTAAGACATGCTCGCCTTTTCACATAGCATCTCATGATCTCTTCGCACGATAGGTAACATCACCATGGCCCAACCAGATCCTCCAGAAGCGCCAGTACCACAGAGTGACGACCGGAGTCGACTCCCCCCACCCTTCAACACCTCTCCAGCGACGTTCGACCTCATAGCTCAAGGCGCCGAATCCCTCCTCTACCGCACCACCTTCCTCTCCCCCTCCCAACCAGCGGCACTTAAAGTCCGGCCGAAGAAGGAATGGAGACATCCTACACTAGACAAACGCTTGACGCGGGCGAGGATTTTGGCCGAGGCGCGGGTGTTGGTCAAGTTGAGTGGGGAGGGGATAGCGGTGGAGACAAAAAAGACGAAGCAGAAGGTGAAGGAGGTGAAGGAGGGAGAGCAGGGGGTGGGGAGTTTGAGGGCACATGTTCCGGCGGTGCTGGGGTTGGATTGGGAGGGTGGGTGGATGATTACGGAGTGGGTTGAGGGAGGGACTGTTAAGCAGGCTATCTATGATACTCGTTCTGCAAGGGAGGCTGGGGAGAAGAAAGAGGTTGCGGTAGAGGAGTTGAAGGGGTTGCTGAGGAGGATTGGGGAGGTGATTGGGACGTTGCACGCGGCGGGGGTGGTGCATGGGGATTTGACGACGAGTAATTTGATGCTGCGGCCTTCGGCTTCTTCCGCTACCACCACGACTACGACTGATGCAGGCTCGCTGGAGGGAGACATTGTACTCATCGACTTCGGCCTCTCGACCCAGTCTACAAGCGACGAAGACCGGGCAGTGGATCTATACGTGCTGGAGAGGGCTTTTGGGAGCACACATCCAAGAGAAGAACATCTGTTCCCAGAGCTACTGAAGGCTTACGCAGAAGGCGAAGGCAGTGGTATGGCCAAGAGTGCTGGGAGTAAAGCGAAGGGCTTGACTGAGGGGCAGGTAGTGGTCAGGAAGTTGGAGGATGTAAGGATGAGGGGGAGGAAGAAGAGTATGATTGGGTGAGAGGCTGCTGCACAGAACGCACGATACCTCACGCAGAAGCGTATGGGCTTCAAAAGAGCAAAAGAAGTCGGTCGGATCATGCCACGACAAAGACCAAAACGAATACAAGCGCCCGGGTTCGAACCGGGGACCACCTGTGTGTGAGACAGGTGTGATAACCGCTACACCACGCTTGCGATAACGCAATATCCAGGCAGCAAGCGGCCATTGGACATTGAAAGGATCGAAAATTCTGCGGGTTTTATGACTACGATGTCTACATCAGCCGAGGAAAGGCCGAGATGAGGGTACCGATCGTCTATGAGCTTTTATACGCAGCGACGAACCCAGCAGCAGAGTCAAGTACGGCGTTATGCACACCAATCCTCCGCCTGCACTCACGAGAATCAATCTTCCGCGACCAGCCTTGCGCTTCTGCCCGCTGGAGATCAGCAGCATCATCGCTCCTGAACTGGAACTCCCGGATAGGGGATTGGGTGGGGGGTGGCTATGGGGTGGGGCGAACATCAAAGATTAGGACAGTCGCGCATTACCCTCTGCACAGCTAGTCCCAGTCATCGCACGACGAAACGAACTGGAACTCCCGGATACCTCCCTTCTCCGTATTCACAAGCGTTTGAAGCTCGAAGTCACCATACTCGCCACTAGCGCTCACACGCAGCATTCCACAAGTATACCAGACCTTCCTATAACCTTTGCTCAGTACCGATGGTAAATCCTCCACATTAGCAGAACTGATCTGCTCATTCCACTCACGCCATGGATCAGCGGACTTAAATGCGAGACGTTGATACTCGATATCCGAACTATAGCTGAATCGAATGATTTTTTGATGTCGGCGGAAGTGCTATCAATGCCGCGGTCAGGGTTGTAGCCTGCGGTGGCGGTATCTTGCACATTCAGGACGGTGACATTGTGGTAGCCGGATTCCGCTAGCCAGAGGGCTGTTGAGATGCCGAAGATGCCTCAGCCGATGATTAGGATGGTGGAGGTTTGGTTGACTGTTGCCGTTGCTAAGGTGGGATGGGGTGAGATGAGCGGTATGCAAGTCTTTCTTAGGATATCTGAGATTAAGCGTGTTCTCAATGATCATCAGTGATGTCGCTCTGGGCAGCAGTGGGCGGATACTTGATACTTGGCCTTTGGCCTGAGATGCTCGTTCTGTGCACTCAACTGGATGCAGTGGATGGTGAGGATGCATTCGGTGAAGTCCGAATCGGCGACCACACCCGGCCCGTACGTATGCAAGTACCTTGCACGCAGATACGCAGTGTCGAACAGCAAGGTGCCGGGCGTGCAGATACTTATGCTTGCAGTGGTTTAGATATGAAACGCTGAAAAGGCATCACAAGTACACGCCCCTCACGAAAGCGAGGTTAGTTCCGAAAGGCGAGCGGCGTTTTACTGTTCATCGAAGACAGCTTCAAGACGACAGTCTCATACCACAAGTCTCTGTCCTCACAGCCTGCCGCATACCGCTGAACTGCGAACATAATCTCTGAGCTCACGAGTGTCACCCTCCATTCTCGGTGCATTTCCCCCGTCACTTCCGCTTCGACCCCAGCTCCACTTCCTAGCGAGCGCTGGATCAAGTGTGCCTTCCATCGAATCGAGCACAAGGTCTCCGATGATTGGTAGGAACTTCCATGCATGAGCTGAGCCGCCAGTGGCAACATGCAGATTCGCCATGCGAAGATACGGTGCGATGATGAAGTCCGCGGTGGGCGTCTGAGATAGCCTGCCGAAACGTCAGCGAGTTGCGAATGTGCAGAATGCGGCAGGTACATGAGCCGTGACGCACCAGCACAGCTTCGTCCTGTCGAAAGGTCGATCTGCGAGCGCGGGCATGGTCTCCCAAAGGTCGTCTCTGAGTGCGCTTTCCGCCTCTTCAGGAATGACATCGGTGGGGTTGGTGATTAGCGTGCGTGGATAAGAGGTAGTGATCGTCTTGGTGTCGTCGTCCGGGTGTGGCATGGTGACAGTGTTGCGGTACCCGGCGGACCGACGCAAGATCTTGATCTCTCCGCGATACGGTGGGAAGAGGTTGAGCCCAGTAGACAAGTTCGTCGTGATAGACATGTTCTTCCATTGCTGCTGCTCATCCTCAGTGGCTTTGATCCAAGCTACTTCGATCGCAGATGAAGACATGAGCCCTTCCAAATGGATAAGTTTGTTCGACCACGCACCAGCGGCGACAAGGACTGCATCGGCATGCAACTCTCGACCGCTCTCCAGTTTCACGCCATGAGCAAGACTGCCGCCCTTCTCACTCAGTATCTCCAGCACCGGAGACCCACAGACAAAAGAAATGGATTTGCTGGCCAGGCAGCGGCGGTAGTACACCCGTATGCTCTCCCGTGCGTCAATGAAGGCGTCCTCGAGATTACAATAGCCAACATTCCATCTTCTGGTGTGTCCAAGTTGCGTCTCGGACACTGGACTGCTGCCTTCGCCATGGATGCGTTGAAATACCGCCTCGGGAGTCGGCATCTCAATGAGGGTACGCCCGTCCTTGACAGTGCTACGGACACTTTCCAGGTTCTGCGTCCAGACGTCCTGGAAGCGGCCGGGTTTGCCATCGCAGACGAATGTCATCCCCTGCTTGAAGTAGTACGGTCGAAGCTCAGGATCGGCTTCGATGAGCTCTTGCGCTTCACTGGCCAAACGGGCGTATATAGGGTCTGCATAGTCTGTGAAGAGCGTTGTAATTAGCTTGCTTTCTGTCTCAGAGGAGGCGAAGCGGCGATCTCACCGGCTCGGATGCATCGTGTGGTGTCCACACTGCTGCTTTTCTCCACGGGCGGCGTGAGTCTGTCGACTACAGTCACGCTGGTTTCGGGCCGCCGTCGAGCAATGGCCAATGCTGTCGACAAACCAAAGACACCTGCTCCGATGATAATGATAGAAGATGGCGATTGGCGCTGCTCCATAGCGATAGAGAGTTTCTGAGTTCTTGTTCAGCGGAACCGTCGCAGCATCGATTCCCGGAATGGTTTGCCAGGTAACCGCATACCCAGTGTTGGTGAAGGTACGTGGCGTGGCAGTCATTGGACGGCCATCATGCCGCTCTCGCCGGACAACGCCGACAAAGCAGATAGGTCGTTCACCGCCTCGCCCTATCTCATCTCCTCCGCTGGCGCTCCGTCAAAAGACTGGAGCAGGCTGACATTGCTCCGGGCTGAAGGCCAAGAGTCACGGCGCTCACCGTAGAGTTCGAGGAGTCTTTCGAAGCCTCGATACTTGCGCAACGACGCAGAATGAGGGCTAAGCAGCTGGCTGTTGTTAGTCCAGATAGCTTTCATGTTACTCCCTTGAACAGCAGAACGTCCAGCTTTCTGACGCTTTATCAGTTTCCTAACATCAAAGCCGATGAATATAAACTACAGCTGCATGGCCATCAAAATCCCATTGATCCGCTCCACGTCCCATCGCCAGGCATTGAGAAGTTCCGGACCACCGTTAGCACATTCTCGGTGGTACCACTTTCGCTGATCGTTTACACCCTCCCTTGATGGATCCGCAAACAGGGCCTGGCCGAGTCAGCATAATCAGAGTCAATACCGTACAGGTCAAATGATCGGCTCAGATACACCTTCAGCTCTGTCCATTCAGGCCGGCCACAACCTTCAGCAAGCGCATGGCCTTCGCCCCCGACACAATACACCTTGGGCTGCTCCGGTTGCGCAACCGTCCATCACGGTAAACCCTCGCTAGCCGTACCTAGGAAATAGATGTCGTGCGTCCAGTCGTCGTATTTGTACACTACAGCTTTGTTGCGACGGGGCCTGGTAGTCTGTTCCCGGAAGTACGTGTCGAGAGTGTTTTGCTCGCTGCTCGTTGTTATCGGCATGCCGTCGGCTTCCGGGTCGACGCCTGTCATGTCTTTTTGCATCGTGATACAATGCTCGTCCGGTTGCTCCCACGAACACCAGTTTCCGGGAGAATTACGTGGCGGAGGAAGAGACAGCTGCAGAACCCAGTGTTCGAATGCGTAGGTCTCGCGACCCGACCAACCGAACGGTACTCGCAAGACGTCGTGAAACTTGTCGAAGGTGATTGTTGAGGGGACTCGTAAGATGCGGTAGACGCAAGGATCCGAGACGCCGCGAATGGCGATCTTGAACAGGTAGCCGGCTGGTGCAGACGATTGCGAAAAGCTGTTGCCATTCAGGCGCCCTCTGCTGTAGATTTGTGTCGGCTCGACGCGCGCGGCGGTCGTCCTTGGTTTTGATGGCTTGATGTCACAAGGTCAGTCCGTCCACAACGGGAGGACGGACACTGTTGTAACTGCGAAACCTAGATGTCACTCGACTACAGGTCGAAGGGGGATACTACAGCCTACAAGTCCAACCCTATCACCCAAGCGGGATGTAGGTGACAAGGCTATCAGAGCTCTGGCCGCCGCACTATGTGGTCTGTTGCAATCCCGTGTGTATGAGGTTTCGTGTGTTCAAGCACGAAGCCGTGCTCGCAGTGCGTGCATACTACGAAGGTTACCGTACATGCCCTTGGTCGCGGCCAGAAAGATGGATGGCGCGAGAGAGAAAGATGATGATAACATGAAAGGTAACATGAACGGTGGAAGTACCTCTGTAAAGGTGGGGTGCACGACAGTCGGCAATGCCGGGAATAACAGGGTGACGAGAGGCGTACCTGTCCAGCTCAGACAGAGCTCGACAGCAACATCAAACGTACAAGGAAGAATCATTGTCACCTTTTCGGCACTTTCTGAGATTGACTTGAGACACGAAGTGCTCACAGACTTTGACAGCCAGACAAACGCCCGCTAACTGTTTCGGGAAGTAACGCAACGCGACCGAGAGGAAGCTGAAGGATCTCTAAAAGCCGCGAGAATGGCTGAGAGCGACACCAGTAACGGCCACACAAACGACCACACAAATGGCGACAAACCAAACGACATCCCAGCAACCAAGCTACTGTCGGAATTCGTAGCCAACGCTTCACCAAGCCAACTCACTCCAGCATTGAGGGAGAAAGTCAAAGAAGTCCTCCTAGACTACATAGGCGTCACAGTCGGCGCCCACACGCACGCCGACTCCACAACCCCGATCATAACCGCCATCACAGCTCTCCAAGGCCCCACAGTCTCCACCTCATCCCCAAACGTCTGCACCGTCCTGGGTCTAGGAGAGCCCAGGTACCTACCTCACTATGCTGGCCTTCTGAACGCCGCTTTGGCGCATTCACTGGACTTTGATGATACGTATGCGCCTGGGACCCTCCACGCAGGCGTGACCGCCATCTCCGCCGCTCTAGCCCAAGCCGAATCCTTAGCCAGCTCCGGCAGTCCATCAACCGCTGAGGACCTCATGCTAGCCATCTCCGTCGCCTACGAAGTGACCTGCCGACCCGGCCGCGAACTAGGCTACGAAGCCTACACCCGCGGCTTCCACAACACCTCCACCGCCGGTATATTCGGAGCAGTCTCCGCCATCGCCTCACTCAAGCACTTGCCCGCCTCGACGATCGAACACGCCTTCGGACTCGCCGGGAGCAAAGCTGCAGGATCAATGCAATACCTCGAGAACGGGTCCTGGAATAAACGCCTGCATCCTGGGTTCGCGGTGCACGATGCATTCATGTGCGTGGCACTTGCCGAAGCGGGCGTAGTCGGGGCGAGTAAGATAATAGAGGGCAAGAATGGGTTCTTCAAAGCGTACACGCCGAATCCGAATGTTGATCTAAGGAGATTGGTGGACGGGTTGGGGGAGGAGTGGTGTTGGTTGGTGAGTAGTTTGAAGCCGTACCCGGCTTGCAGGATGACGCATGCTTTTATTGAGCTGTCTGGTAAGCTGCGCGATTCACAGACCAAGGTGTCGGGTCAGGAGAAGTTGCAGGTGGATGATATAGCAGCGGTAGAGCTATCGATGTCACCGGCGAATTTCATCTTGATCGGCGACCCGACACCCAACAAGCGACATCCAACGAACGTCATTGATGCGCAGTTCTCCGCCTACTTCCAAGTAGCCAACGCTCTTCTGTACGGCGCAAAAACAGGCGATATGTCGCCCTACTCCCGACTCGAGGCAGCAGATATCCATCAGCTGACGGACAAGATCGAAGTCAAGACCGACCAGTCGATGTCGCAATTTGCTGCTAAGATGAAGATCCAATGGCACAGTGGGAAAACAGAGGAGGTGGAGCAACGGTATCCATTGGGCGAAGTGGAGCATCCGTTCACCAGAGACAAGGTCGAGGAAAAGTTCCTTGCTTTGGCGGAGCCAGTGTATGGTAGCGAGAAGGCGGATGAGATCGTGAAAGCGGTCGATGCGCTCGAGACGCAGGATGTCTTGCGATTCTTAGAGCTGCTACGATAGTCATGTCAGGCGGGTTGGGCGCCGTTTTGGTACGCTTACGACGCTCCCGCGGCGTCGTGTTCTCTGCTTCTCGCACCCACCCACTCCTTCCACCGTTGTTACTGCCGTAAATGTGCATATTTTCGTGTGCGCAGTCTTCACATTCACGCCCATCGTACATCTTTCGCTCGCCGCGCCGCCACGTGCGCACCTACCTTATTGAAACCTGGTCCCACAGTTTCGTTTGTTCGCCCCACACGCTACCTTAGAAAATTGCATCCCTGGACTTACATCTTTGACTTTCGAACATCATCAGGGCGTATATTGAACAAGACACTATCTTAGCCTGGCAGGCCGGCGTTTCTTCCGTAAGTCTCCTTTGTTTGCCGCAAAGCACGCATCCCCAGTACATCGAGCGATGCTGACGCTGCTGTAGTCGACATCAGCATCTCCAAAAGATCTGTACGATGGCTCCGAAAGCTGGAAAGAGCGCACCAATCAACCAAGGAGCATCACGCCTCCTCAGCCTGCCTCCGGAGCTACGCAACATCATCTACATTATGTAGCCCACAACCAACCCACCATCGCCCTCTACGAAGCTGGCCGCGGCACCCACAACTACCGTCTCCAGGCGCCGCCGGTGCTCCGTGCATGCATGCAGATCAGGAACGAGTTCGAAGGCGTCTTCATCCACGAAGCTCCACGATTCGCGGACATCTTAGTCTACCACATCCACGACTTCGACGCCACAGACTTCGTACCATTAGCCATTCAATCAATATCTCGTCCTGCGCCGGGAGTAAGTCGTATATACATCTTCGACATCAAGCTGGATAACTTCTTCAATCGGCCTGGCATCGCAGGGAAGCTCACGACTTTCTTGGGTGGGCGAGGCTTCCTTCGCCTAAAGATCTTCAACGAGGAAGCTGGAGAATGGGCCATGGAGGAGGTGTCGGATACGCTGGGACCAGTCGATTGGGGCTTCATGGTCAGGTATAACCCCAAGACTTTCGATAGAGACTACTTTGACCGCCATCTGTCGAAATGTGGGGCCCAGCTGAGAAGGCAGGAGTGTTGGGAGACATTCGTAGGAGCGCTAAAGGTTGCCGAGGATTGGTGTGCGGAGCAGAAAGCGAAGAAAAAGGGTGGATCTAGATCATGAGGGAATTGCGTGATCGGAGAAGGCCAGGGATCAGATTGAGTGTCGAAATGGGAACCTCAAGCGGAGTCTTAGGCGTCTTTTGCCGTCAAAAGCTCATTTGTGGATCTTTCAGCATTCCCGTGGCCGCAAGTAGATGGCTAGCGACTGGAAGAGGGGTTGTTTCTCTTCAACAGACTACCACCTGTCATGATAGCTTTATCCTCCACCCCCTAAACAAATACCCACCCACCGTCTTCCCAACCACAGCACCCGCATACAGGCCCATGACAACAGTAAGCGGCCATCTCTGCCACTCTCGATCCCAATCCAACGGGATCGGTATAGCTCCCAACCAAGCCCCAACACAAGCACCTAGACTCATGCCGTACACTTCATCCACTGGTAGCTGTAAGCTGGCGATCTGCAGCCATTTCGTCGCATCTAATCCGTGGGCGTAGAACAGTTGCGGCGTTGTCAGGAGAGCGAGGTGCAAGGCCAGGAGAGCGGTATGGGCGTGGTGAGTAGTGAGGGGTGCGCCGAAGAGGACGACTGTGATGTAGAGGAGTGGGGTAGAGAAGGTTAAGGTGAGGATTAGGGAGAGGGAGGCTGGCTGTACATTGTTGTTAGCGTATGTAGTTGAGAGATTAGGGACAGTACGTACAACGATCTTAGCCCAGACATCCTGTCCCTGCTTCTGTCCCTTCTTCTTTTGGCCTGGCTTGGGTGGTGCGGTTGGTGTTTGGCCGGTCGATGGTAGGCAGGCTATACAGTATATCGCTTGAAGTATCGCAGTCGTTGGCGCGAGTCCGAGCAGTGTAGCTACTGGGTCTGCGACAAGGCTCTTGAAGCTAAAGAGGACTGTAGAGAGCAGGAGGATTGGGTGTAGGTTGGCGTAGAAGAGTGATGCTGGGTTTTGGAGCATGTCAACCGGCTTTGAGGGCGACTGTGCCTGCTCAGGCTTCGCATTGAGAGCGTCGGAGCTCATGTTGAACTGGTGTTGTCGATATAGCTGTCAAGTAATTCGAGACGGAAGCTCGACATTGACGCACGGAGTTAGAGCGGAGATTATATGGAAGTTTGAGTGGTTCGGCTGTGACGGACGCTAGAGTTTGGCTCGAGAACATCTCGGTTTTTCAAAACAACCTCGCGAGCATGCGCCATCGGCGTCGATGAGGTTTTCCGCGCCCTCTCAAGACTTCTGTACTTCCACAGACCTCTTTTCCAGCTTATCTTAAAGCCGCAGTGTAACCCAAAACTTTGACAGAAGATCCACGAAGGCTTATCAGCACGACAGACCATACACAAGGCATATGGGCCTCCATTGCGTCGTGTTATTGCTACACACAGAGCACGATCGAGGTGCCAGCCCAATCACGCTTATGGTTACGAGGCCTTTTCTGCAATCATGATGAGGTGGCACTCGAAGGACGCGAGCGATACGGCGAGGAATCGAGAGAGGTGGGAACGATGGTGGGCTCATAGGGTATGGCTGATGTCTTGGGGCTTACTCTGGCAAGAGTGAGCATCTCGCGATCGACATTGAGTAAGTCAGAGACAGAGCGAAGGTGATGTCGTGTGCTGAATTACTTGGCTGTGGTGACCGCTGGTCTCCTACAAAGACCGATTGCATTTCCGTGTTAGTGTGAGCCTCCAGCGTACTTTCAACGAGATCACACTCCTAGAACCGTCTGTGCCGCTTTCCCGTGGGCTACGTGAGCGTTCATACGGGATTTCGATCACGATGAGGGATAAGGCAGCTTCTATAGCAAGGGAGGAAACATGGCTACGCTCACTGGTGTTTTGTACCGCTTGAAAGCTCGCACGAAGGGCAGCCGCTTCAATCGATACGGTAAGTCTCTAGCGGCCAACGTGTCCTGGTCTTCGCGGCCGTGAAGACGGACAACAGGAAATATCGACGAAGGTGAGTTATAGCATCGGTATCAGAGTTGGACTCGAGACCTGACTCGATGTAGAATCGCTGCAGTACTTTTTGATTATGTAGCTCCACCAATAAGACAACAAGCCGAACCTTGGACTGGAGACCCTTACCGCGCCCAAAGAGCATATGTCCTTGAGCTCACCACCGCAAACGCTGAATGGATGCACGAGATCCACACCAGCATCGACCATTGACCCCTCCAGGCATCTTCTCCGAAAGTGCCCTGCTCATGGATCCATTCGCTTCTCACCAACGATGTCCCCGTCTTCCATCGTATCGAGGAAGCCGTATGCGTCCGACAGTTCCTCCTTGCTCATGCTCCTATACTCCTCAACCGTCTTCGGATCGATGTCCGCATAGCTCCCTTTGACCCAGATATCTTGCAACTTCCCGCTGACGGTGAACCAATCGGTGAGCGGAGTTACTCCTAACTTGATGTGACGCACAGGGCAGACAGGCTGTGTGACCAACATCCTCCGCCAAGAACCCGTCGCATAGCATATTGTCGTTGCGGATAACGAGTAATAGTTTGCAATGCTGAAGGGGGGTGCTGGGATTGGCGAAGCGTGGATGTAGGCGATGTAGCCAGTAGCGATATTCGGAGGCTTTACGCTGCTGATGTTAATGATACTCGGACGACCGTTCCTGTCAAACACCACGAATCCTTTCTTCATGGGATTGTGCTGCTTCATCTCTTGCAGGAACGGGTTGATGACTGGCGCGATCTGCTTGCCATCCTTGGAGGTCGGAGCAGGGCGAAAGAAAAGCGCTTGCTGGATCAGGACCGAGTCTTCGATAACTTTCTAAAAGCGTTTGCTGACCCGCTGAGCAATGAGCAGATCGCGCATGAGAAGCTGAAGAAGGAGGTTCTCGAGGACTTCGGTCACCTGGAAGGCACGCTCAGTCGCAGAGGTTGTCCTGGCTTCCTTGCGGGCGCGGTATCTGATGACGGTGTCGCTCTTGAGCAGACTGGTGAGGTTGTCATCTTCGAAGACGGACCTGACGTCGACTGTAAGCTCTTCCAGGCGAGCTTCGACGACTTTGACGAGTGGACTGGTGTCTCGGAGAGCGGCGACGTCTGACTCGATATTCTGGAGACGCTGGTTGATCTCTTGCAGGATGGGCGCGAGGGCTGAGAGGTCGAGGACGACGGATTGGTTGCTGAGCAGCTGCGTTGGTGGTGCTGGAGGCGTCGCCATTTTGAGCAGGTGGTAGGATGACTGTGTGTGTTTGTGCAGGTTGACTCTGTAGGAGCTGGCTTATATACTGCAAGAAATAAAGTGCGGGAGCTATAATAGTCGACGGAGGAGCCCGGACCCGGCGCGTCTCGGCGGACCAATGCAAGTGAATGTTAATTGTGCAATGTCACTCCGAAAGCGCTGCACGGAGTCGGACGCAACAGACACATTGCATTTTAACACATGATAAGGGACACGACACGAGCATAGAGATGCATACACAAGACATTGCGGCGCACTTTCACCGCTTCTAATACCCACCCAGATACTGTTTGCCTCTCTTCACTTGTGCGTTATGTGCTTTCACAGGCCGCTTTGTAAATCGAAACAGACACATACAGTCGCTCGAATGCGTTGATCAGTGTTTCGCTGTCTGAAAACTGCAAAAGTTAGACATGCGGAAGTGAGACATGCCGCCGCACATACTTCCAGCCTCTCCCAGAACAGCTTACAAAAGAACCGCCGCCATCAGAGCCCGGACCGCCAACACAGATCATTCAGCACTTTCGTCTCCGACAGCGAGAATGAGTGCCACAGAACACGGAACCATTCCCGAGACAGATAAGATGACGACGACATCACTCACCACCGTATCAAAGCCCATGGTTACAAACACGCATGTGGAAGAAGTCGTCGACGCGGACTACAAGCTTACCTATACCGGCTTCAGCGATACGACATGCAGCAATACAGCCAGCGTCGAACCCACCATTCTCGAGAGCAACTATGACGACGAGACTCCTTCAGCTCTCCGCGCCGCGATGCAAGCCAACGATCCGGGCTACCCAAAGACCGAAGCTACTACTACGATCAGACAGGGGGATGAGAAAGCGCCGGAGACTTCTACCGAAGCAAATGTCGCCCAGGTACATGATGCCGGTCTTCAGAAAGAGCCGGTTAGTTGCCATGGTTGCTCGATCCAACAATACTCAGAATGGATACACTGACAATATCACAGGTCGCCGAGAGTGCGAGGATTTACTTTACACCGTTGGACAAAGTCTTCTGGTTGCCCTTCGCTCTCTTATATGCCTTCGGATTCGCCATTCCCCTCGGCTGGCTTCCCGAGGCGGAGCTGACGTTCACCATCTTCATCCTCGGCTGGAGCGCGTTTTCCGTTTGGTGCGGTTGTCTCCAGGTGGAGCAATTGAAAAGGATCCAGGCATACGACGAGCAAGCCAGGGACGGTAAGAAAGTAAGTTGCTTAGGAGTCAGTCATATGTTCAAGTACACCGCTAACTGGAAGTGCAAAAGCAGTACGTCGCAGATGAATGCGCGATCAAATCATTGCGGTGGAAGGAGGCTTCCCTTGTGCTTTGCTTTGTCCTCTCCAGTGCCGTGTCTGTTCTTGCCTTGGCCGGCATTGCGGCCTGGATGGGACACTTCTTCCTGCCAAACTTGACAAGTCAAGTGTCAGTAATGGTTGATCCACTCACTAATGTTCTCTTTATCAGCAGCGCTGTCCTCGTGGGTGCTGGAGTCAACTTACGCTGCACATTCGCGGTGGGACTGCTCTGAGCTTTGGTTAGCTAGAGGCGGAAGGGTGTCGTGATGTGGAGCTGGGCACAAGTGGCGACGACGAGAGCTGGAGATCTGGCGCAAGGGACTTGACCACATGCTCTCCCGCTGCACGGCGAAGACAGGTTCGCTGAGGCAAGACGGCGGTCCGGCGGATGAAGAAATTTAACCTTACAAACTCTCTTTCATTCTTCTTGCCAGGCGTGCTTCTTGCGATGGGTATCTTACAGCCACTGATGGAGGCGGAGGAGGCTGTAAAGTAGAAGATCGAGATTGAACTTTGCCAGGATGAAGTAGATGTGTGCTCCGTTGGGACTTCAAGACCAAGCCTGCTCCGCCGGGAAGTGGAATAGGTCTACGATAGTGGCTCGCGACTAGATGCCTCCCTTCAAAGAACATGATGATGATGTATGTGATATCAATGATGAATTGAAGGCTCCTGACCGCGGGCGACTTATCCTCCGCCGCACTCGAAAACACCGAAAGCCGCCCCCCCCCCTCGTTGTCAATTGAGCGACTTACTTCGCCGACGTCGATGTGCCTCCACTCCCAGTTGCCCAGTGCATCTTCTTCCCTCTTGCCACCGCTCCTCCCCGCTTTGCGGATGGTTGCCATCTTCTCTGCGTTCCGTGAGCTGCACTGCATGCACTCAAGTAGACGATACCACCACTCCGCAGTACTGCGGCTTTCGCCGTCTGCAGCACCCAGCATAGGTGCGACTGCTCTCAACCGCATCTCTTGTACCTCTGGAACCGTCTCCGTGTACCGCATTCGGGCCGATGACATTCTTGCGCTCTTGTCGAAGCAAATTTGCAGCGTGCAGCCTTCCGTCACAGCGTGCAAGCCCAGCTGTTGCTGGTACGGCAGATGCGCAGCCATCATGCAGCAGCCATATCCTGGAAGCCAGTAATTACCTAGATGGAGGCATCCGGTGCACTGCATGGCAGAAGTACGGACAATCTGGTTGTGTGGAGTGACGTGGAACCCTGGTGCGAGATCCAGCAAGACGTGAACGGTTTGTTGTAAGCCGAGGTCTTCAGAGTGACCTAGACTGACTGGGTCCAGAGGGCATTAGTACATGATATCAAGGTGAAGGTCCAAATGCTTGAGGTGTTGGAGCATGCCCATGGCTTCGAGCTTCCCCAGCCAGGCTTTGACGGTCGACTTTCTCTCGCCAGCGCGGAACTGGAAGCGGCTGACAGACAGAAAGATGCTCATAGCTTCGTGGCGGATCTGCCTGCACGTCTGGTGCAGCGCTCGGTGCTTGAAGGGTATGCTGACCATTTCGGACTGAGGCAAGGATAGCTCCCAGATGCGATTGCGTAGCTCTGGAGGTATGGCGAGGATGTGGCAAGTGCTGCTCTGAAGAGGTGGCTTCTCGGCCGGGTGACGCGCTGCACATCGGCATCAGTACTAGGTCCAGAACGTGAGCGCGCTCTGTCTTACTTCGCCACATGTTGGAGCACACGCTCATTGTTGCTTTGACAACGGTGTGTAAGCTGCGTGATACCAGCGGCATGGCATGACGGTGCGGCCGCTTAGACGGTGGTCGACGTGGCCGCATGCGTGTCCCGCCTGATCCGTAACTCGTCATGTTGAGGTCGGATGTAGATGTTCGTGTTCGTTGAACGTCCGCGAGATGAGGTGGAAGTGGATTCCCAATTGTGACGACCGGTAACTGGTGCCCGCCCCACTCTTTATCAGCATGTGAAAGTGAACATCCGCCGCTAAGTACCAAACGAGCTAGTTCCCTCGGTTCCTCCGTGCATCATTTCTTCGTGCACCATTTAAGAGCACTGGTCCGCTTGGAAGTTTCAATCTCAGCACCACAATCTCGTCAACAGCATTGGGACGGCCGACACACGCCGCCGACCCTAGCCAATCAACCTGGCCAGGATGACAGTGGCCGAGCGCGCCACCATGCCTTTGCCAACGACATCCGAGCAGAGCCACCCTGGAACCACCTCTACTGACTCCCTGAGCGAGTCGGTTCCGGCGGAGCAGACGGTAATTGAGGGGGAGAGAGAGATGATGAGTGCGAAAGAGGAGGTAGCGAGTGCGATGAAGGAGGTGATGGGTGCGAAGAAGGAGATGACGAGTGTGACGGAAGACGAAGAGTCTCGCGGGACGCACACAGTGCCGTTGACCGAGAGCGAAGCGAAGGTGGCGACGACGGATGTATGTCATCACCTACGTACCTCGAGTTCCCACGATTCTGATAAGCTGAACTAACGGAATCCTGTAGCAACCGAAGAAGGAGCCAGCCAAAACCAACGACCCGCCAAGATACAAGATCTTCCGCCTCGCCGTCTGTTTCGTCACAGGTTTCGTAACGTTCAGCTTCGTTTTCTTTGCGACACAGACCGGTCTTGTGGAATTTTCTTTCCTTAAAGAAGACTCCGAGGCCCTCATCATCGTGGGTTTGATTTACAGCGCCATGATCGGCATGGAGATGGGGCGTATTGCTTCAGTCTGCCTGCATGGGTTTGGCGTGATGCTGGGAATTCGGCGATTACGGATGGACTGATGTAGTCCCCGAGAGGAGGCAACACGGCCGTCTGCATTTTCAAGCAAGGGAAGAAACCGGTGGTCATCGAGACAAAGAGCGCAGCGGTATCCCATTCGTTGCTGTTATTGAATCTATAGCCCCAGTCGAGGTGCTTGTTAAGAGTGCGAGGTGTGATCCATTCCTCCATATGCCAGTGGAGTGTAGCTCCAGCGTCGAAGTTGCCGTACTCATCGACTTGGGTAAAACTATACTCGTCAGTGACACGGTATAGGTAGCGTGGCTTGGGTGGTCTCTGCGTGTTCCGGTGCATGTTCTCGTTTGATGGATGTGTCCTTGAATGTGTCCGGAGCGTATGGGCATTGATAGCAAGCAGGGTCGTACCTACCATACCTAATTATTCCGTTTCCTCTACTGGGCATGCTAGGCTCTCCATCTCAAGCTATCCCGCTCGCAAGTGTTCTAGCAATAGAGCAGTATATGATGACAGCTTGTGTTGACCTATTGAATGATCCGGAATGTGTCCAATTGCACACTGTTGTGTCCGTGCCATGTCGGCGGCGCTCTCCAGTCGGTTGTCTCTGGCACGTAAAACAGCTATATTGGGGCATTTGACATCGACGGGTCCGCAGATCCCGAAAAGATGACCGTACACAAGGCAGAGTGGTTGGAGAGGTCAACAAGGCGAGAAGGATGGCCGTTGTTTGCCGAGGTTCAACCGTAGCTTCCCGAAGGCGAATAACCTCCGCAAATATTCACATGCAAGCGACTTTTCTGGAAGACCTCTCAGCAATGGATGGCCATGCCAGACGATGATAATAGCAACGCTACCGCCAACAGCAAGCCTGGCCATGATGCAACCTCGACGGCAGCGCAGAAGCCAACCACCGGCTTCCGCAGCCTCTTCGCTCTTCCTCCTCCGGTGAAACGAGTCTTCGATAAAACTCCTCTCATCACATACGAAGCGAACGAGCTGCCATCACGAGCGCCGAGAAATAGAAGAGAGAATGTGCTGCATGTCTTCACGAGTCGAGAGGATGCGAAGAATGGGCAGCCGAGCTTCAATCCGGCATGCTTGAAGTGGCAGGTCAGTTGAACACAGCTATGCGCCGAAATCCATACGGAATGATTGAGCTGACTGTGTGTGGTGCTGGTAGGTATACTTGAAGTTCAACGACCTGGACTTCGGAACCGTCCCATCCACCAACCATGCCTCGCCCTCCGGCGCCCTCCCTTTCCTCCTGCCAGCCGCCTCCACTTCTGAGCCCACCAAAGCGCAAGATCCTATGCCAAGCAATAAGCTGAAACGATGGATCGCCTCCCGAAAGCAAGCACAGAAGCTGCGAGACCCAGATGATATGCGATATGAAGCCTATGCATCTCTACTCGACAACCGGATACGGAAGGCTTGGCTCTACCAACTTTACCTCCTCCCGGCCAACTCCTCTCTTCTCCACCAGCTCTACATCGCACCCTGCTCCTCGAACATCTTCATTCAGGCGACTGTCGCATACCAACTCCGGAACGCTGCTTCGTCTGAACTCACCAAAGCCTCTGCATCTGATACCATCGTCGAAGAAGACATCTTCCGCGACGCGCAAGAAGCTTTCGAAGCCTTGTCTAGCTTGCTGGGAGAAGATGAGTGGTTCTTCGGGCAAGAGAAACCTGGCCTTTTTGACGCGAGTGTGTTTGCTTATACGCAGTTGCTCCTGGATGAGGACCTGGGATGGAAGGAGAATAGACTTGGTGAGATGATTAGGGGGTGTGGGAACTTGACTGAGCATCGGGAGAGGATCGGGAGGATGTACTTTTAGTGTATGAGTGGGCAGTGTGGGTGGTGCATTAGCGATGGCGTACAGGCAAGTTCACGGCAGTTCAACTCACTTCAGCTTCACCCAGCAGCCATGTCTAGTTCACCGAGGTCACGAGTCAACATCACATGCTCGACGTGGTCTCGGCCTTACCGTAAGTGGCATAGGACGATAATGTCAGTAAGTACTTAAGACTGGCTCTTCGCCTCTTTGTGACCGTCTCCTGCTTCCGAACATATTCCCACAGCCACAACTTCGACCACGACTATCTCCAAACATCAGCACGCGAACCGACCCCTAGGCCGGAAGCCACCAAGTATCACACCATCCAAGATGCCCATCCCGTTCTTCGAGCTACCGACTAAGCCGTATGATATCCGCAACATGATCTACCAATATGCCGTCTGCAACATCGACACTGTCGGAAAGGTTTACATCAACAACCACGGCAAGATCGCAAGGAAGCCACGCATCCTTCAAGCCAGCAAGCGCATCCGGAAAGAAGCATTGCAGATGTTCATGCATGCCGGATTCAAGCACGCCGAAGAAATCGACTTCCACGTCCACGACTTCGACTTCAGCCATCTGCGCAAGAGGGTCATCGACGCCCCGAAAACCGGCCGGTACCGCCAGGCTATGCAACGCAAAAGTCTCCGCATCCTGTGCACGCTCGATAACCGAAGCGTGGTCTCCGGTCGATGAAAAGAGAACTTAGAAGACTGGCTAGAGTTCTGCTGCGGCCCTGCTGCTACAACCCTCGGCGCGACATTCAATTATCGAGTCGTGGGCCCACATGTCGGGAGCTACCCTCCGCCAGAGTTCGACAAGGCTTTCGGCAGACCCTCTACGCGTGTGTGCAAGAACAATGGCACGTCGAAGCTCACTCACCAGCAGCATCTGCACTGGGCGAAGATCGATGGGAGCTGGTACAGGCGTGGGCAATGCAACATGTACCAAGAGCCGTCAATAAGCAGGAAGGACGGGTTTTAGGAGTGGGCACGTACAGATGGTGCATAGCAAGGTCTTTGGGCGTCGGCTGTGGTTACGGTGAAGAGGAACCTTGAGTGCTGCGAAGCGAGGTGCGATGACTTATTGGGGTTGTCTTTGCAGTCTCACCGAAAAGGTGTTGCGGCTTTGGCCTACGAGTGAGTAAGTGTTTTGAAAGCGTAAAGAGACAGAGGCTTTACCATTAGACACAGGCGTCAGGGGTGGCATTTAGTAAGCAAGCTTTCACTTTCTGCGCGTCAGTCCAAGGCTTCTTGACATATTTGTGTCACTCCAGTCGATTGAACGGGTTCATTTCGTGCATGCTTACTTACTAGCAACCTTTACTTCCGCCTATTCCGGGCTTGGTCACATGCCGTATGAATGACTTCTACCTTCGAGACTACACAAACGATAATCGATCCTGAAGACCTTCGACGTACCACTTCAGCGACACACAACTACTGCCTCCTATATCATCACCAACACTGTCATACTCAGCCGATCTCTCAACCTCGAAGCACACGATGTCTTCCCTACTCCTCGCATTAGCAGCTGAGCTGCGCAACAACATTTGGGAGCTCACTATAGGGCCCATCAAGACTGTCAGAATCGGCAAGGACGGCGAAATAGCGGACCAGCCAGCTCTGCTTGCCACGTGCAGCCAAATACGCAGCGAGGCCATGCCGATGTTTGAGCATATGGTAAGGGAGGCGGTCACGGGCAAGACCAGGCTCAGACTACTCGCCTTCCACGTCCATGACTTCGATTTCAGCCGCGTGCAGCAATTCATCAGCAACAACACCAGACTCTACCGGTATCAGCAGAGCAAAAAGACCCAAAAGTTGTTGATCAACATTACCATGCAGCTCGAGGACGTGGACCAGACGACTCAGAATCTGGAAGCGTGGCTACGCGACGGAAAACATCAGACCTGGGAACCCTCACTCTACGTATTCGTCGGCCGAGTCTCACGCATGCCAATGGAGTTCGACAAGGCTTTCGGAATGCCTCAGGGACGTCTGTGCAAGAGCTATGGGATGCACAAGCTTACGGTGGAGGAGCATCTGGTGTGGACATCCATCAGAATGAAGTGGGAGCGTCAGCATCGACTCCAGATCAATGAGGACTCAAGGGCGGCGCTAGAGTCTGGGGAGACTACTGATGAGCACTGTGAGCGTGGGCGGCGTGGGAATGGCCGAAGGGGTCGTACGTCCAGGAAAGGAAGGTCAGGGACAGACTGAATTCGTCAAGCAGCGGCATGCATATCTCGACGATGGCGCGAAAAGCAGACTCGTGGCGCTTTGAGCGCCACCCAGAAGTAGCACGTCCTCTTCACAACCCGTGCTTCTGCCCTGTAGAGGCTCACTCTAACCTTACTCAACTGTCGTGCGCGCTCGAATGGATACACTTCACTCACGGAGCCCGTAGCGTCTACTCCAAACCGTTTTTGGACTAGGGCGACACTGCTGCTCGAGTTGATCATTCCATGTGATCACTACTTCCAACTCACTTCAACCATGACCACCTCATACTGCTCAACTTCAAAGAAGACCATCGGACCATAGTATTTCACAATCAATGACCGACTTCGGCACTACAGAGATGTACTCACTGACACCGAGCACGATTTCTTCGCCACTGCTCGATCTTGCCGCTGAGCTGCGCAATGCCACTTACGAACTGGCCCTCGACGACGTCACTCACCTCAAGATCGGCATACACGGCCATTTCGCCAACCGACCCGCACTCCTGCAGGTCTGCAAGCAGATCCGAAAAGAAGCTACGCCCATGCACGAGCACAAGGTCGAAGAAGCCATTGCAGCACAAATCTGCGACCGACACGCAAAATCCACACCAATCCACATCCTCAACAACCTCGACTTTCACGTCCACAACTTCGACTTCAGCCACGCCCAAGCTTTTCTCAGCTCCTCGCCGCACAAGCTCGACGTGTATCGCTACCTGGAGAGTCAAAAGTGCCAGCTCAACATCACTCTGACCCTTGATACCGACTATCTGGCTGCGAACGGCAAGGAGAACTTGCTCGGATGGGTACAGCATTGGCTCCGACAAGAGCGGAAGAGTCTGGTGGGTTGGGTTGAGAATCCCTACGAGTTCTTTGGATTTGTGCCACACGTCCCGAAAGACTTCCACGACGCTGTTATCGGGCTATTGATCCGAGCAAACGGGAGTGCTACAAGGCGTTGCGCATGGGCCCAGAGTGACGCGTATCATGAGTGGGTGAACATCAGGGATGATTGGGGAAAATAAGTGGCAGGCTCAGCAGGAGGATGAGCGATAGCTCTCGAAGTATGGAGTGGGATGAAGTGGGCTGGCAAAGAGTGAGCGCGGTAGCATGGCGTGCGTTCGGACTTCGGATCGTAGTGAGCAAGGCTCTCGATCCCGTATCCCGGTCAACATCTCCCAGATTGTCTCATCTTTCGCATGTGCTGGCTCACTCGCTACTTCAGTCGTTACACAAAGTCCGGCTGCGAGCTCACTTGTCGCTCACTTGGTTCTATGTCCGCTGCGTGCCACGTGCTGCCGCCGGTCCAAGCACCAGCAGCGTAAGAACTTTGCCACCGCCATGAGATACAACTGTTTCCTTCCCCACGACACACCAAGATACCAGTCCTTCCGGTCACCTACACCATACCACGTCAAAGCCTACCATCTCAACACACGATCGATCATCCAGCAAGAATGTCCTCGCTACTCTTCAAACTGCCAGCTGAGCTGCGCAACAACATCTACGAGCTAACGATCGGCGACATTGAGCAGACCAAGATCGGGAGAAACGGGCATATCACCGGCGAGCCAGGTCTACTCGCCGCTTGCCGCCAGTTCCGCGCAGAGGCGCTTCCTATCCTCCAATACCGAAGCCTCGCACGCACCCGCGCCTTTCACGTCCACATCCATGCTTTCGACCATGAGCCGTACCTCGCATGGATCAAGAAGAACAAGCCTGTGTGGCGCAAAGAAATGGTTGGCAAGTTCCAGCTGCATTTCCGCTTAACACTGGACCGCGAAGACTACCTCACCGTCGGCAAAGCAAACCTCCAGGCTTGCCTCGGCTTTTGGGGCAGCATGCATCCGGAATGGCACTACGTCGCCAGCTACACCTTCTCGGGGCTCGGCGAAGCTGATCCTGGCCCACCGAGAGAGTATGACATAGCATTCGGCAAGCCTTCGCGGCGACCCTGCAAGAATCATGGGAAGGCGAAGCTCAATAAGAGGGCGCATGAGGAGTGGTTGGCCATCAGGAAAGCGTGGATTGCGTACGATCCCCGTGATCCGTCCGAGGACTCTGAAGAACTTGATGTTTGAGCTCCAATCTGGAGGGAATAACCAGAGACGGCGACGGCGACGGCGAGGGAAAGGTCACTGGGAATGCAGCATACTACAACCGTGCATTCAAAAGGCGATCTGGCACTTTGCACTTGGATGCAGTCATCAGTATCCCTCTACGCTCATAATCAAGCCTATGCAAGCTCACTTCGCGCAGTCCTAGGCTGTCATTCTGCACACATTTGGTTCCCATCAGCTCACTCGGAGTGCATCGCAAGACAACACGACGCTCACACATGCAATTCTACATGCATCTTCCGCCGCGTGATCACGGGTCCTGTCGGTTGTGGACTGAGGCGATAGCAGCTTAGAAGTACTTAACGTCGCCTGTCGTGCACTCTGCTTGGTTCTTACTCTTTATCACCACCAGCTTCTGCCTTGGCGATACCGAGCACGGCAAAACCATCGACAACAACACACATACCCACAGCCAATAGGATCTCGTCTCAGCATCACCCACAAGATGTCTCCGTCACTCCAGACAATGCCAGCCGAGCTGCGCAACACCATCTACGAGCTAGTCATCAGCGATGTCAAAGACGTCAGCATCAACCGACACGGATACCATGCGAATGAGCCGGCTCTGCTCACAACATGCCAGCAGATACGAAACGAGGCGCTGCCGATCTTCGAACATCATACTTCCCAGGTAGCCGTCGGACAGCATGGCATGCCTACTAAGCTCCAGTTCCATGTCCACAACTTCGACTTCCGGCATATATCAGCATACACGTCCAAGCCTGGGGAGATGTCTGTATATCGCGCTACTAGGCAGAAAGGACGCTTGGAGATCGTCCTTACCATGGCAGGCAACAAGACTACTGAAGCAAAGAGCAACCTTGAGCGTTGGCTGCAGGAAGGGCGCCACCATCTTCGAAACCCATACCAATTCTACAAGTTCACTGGTCGTGTCCCGACAACGCTGAAGCCTTTCTATAAAGCTTTCGGAACGCAGGGTGAGTGGGGTCCTATAGATACCCACGGTACAAGCAGGATATGCCGAACATCGCACGCGGAGTGGATACGCATCAGGGCGGCGTGGGATCAGCAGCTGGAGCACCAAGAGTTCATGAGGATGATGGAGGGTAGTCGGTCTAGGAAAGGAGGAAGTAAACGTGGCAAGCGTGGAAAGTAGAAGGGTGCCCAGACAAGCGGAAGTCAACAGTAAGCTCATCTGGTAATCGGATTGGGAGCTTTCGGGGCGACAGACTGCAGTGCTGCGAGCCCATAAGGAACGATGGCGCGGCGAAGGGCGAAGTTCAGCGGTACACTTGTGCTACGGGTGTTTGTCCCGAGCCACGGTATCGGGCTGCGACGGTGTCATGATCAGATACTTCTCGTTCAAAAGCCAGACTGCAGTCTGCCGGTACCTCCTTTTCTTATCATTTCTCGCATTCTGCATTCGTATGGAATCCTCGTCTCTCAGTGTGTTCAGAGTCAATTTAACGCCTAAGACACCGCGATGGCGCAAACATTCCTCACCTTACCACCAGAGCTGCGCATCCTAATCTATGAGTTTGCGCTCAGCGATGTCCTCCGTGTCGTTATCCGCAAAGACGGGTACGTGCGAGCATACGGCGTCAGATGCGGCCTTCTCGACACCTGCCGCCAAGTCCGAAACGAAGCCCGTCCACTCACAGTCATCGCCGCCGAACTACTCTCAGCCGACATCCACAACCACGACTTCACCCACATCGTTCGCTTCCTCTCCACCTTGACGCTCAAGCACCGCAACAACCTTAATCACCTCGGGACTGACCACGAGCATAGATTTCGACTCGACTTGACCCTGGATTGAAACTACTACCGGGACTCGCGGTGTTCAGGTCAACTCGCTCTCTGGCTGAAGATCTTTCGCGACTACGACCTCGACCCTCAGGTGATACTTAACGGTCATTATGCCTGCTCTGCTCATCATGTTTGCTTTGTCTGTGGCCCGAATCACCTCTCTGACATACGAGCGGATCGCAAACCCAGCTTCGAGAGAGATCTCATCGAACCGGATCGAGTGAGCTGGGCGGATCAGCTTAGAGGTTGGGTGGGTAGGAAGGTGAAGAAGGGGTGGCAGTGGCGAGTTCGGGGCCCCGGGCACGAGCTGAAGCGCAATAGGCCGGACCTGGTAGCGCAAGATGAGTAGGTAGTGGTGTGTGGCGGAAGGTGATTCGAACATCTTGGGATGCAGACGTCAGGTCTCTTAGCTCGCATCGCTCACTGCTGGCCGTACTGCGCTGCTAGTCTTCACTCACTAGCCGGGAGGGGAGCAGGATGAAAGCAGCGTTCGAGTGTGGAATTCGGACTGCTGAGCGTAGTGCTACACAAACGCTCAGGACTGGTAGCTCGGGATCAACAACGCAGAGGGGAAGCGTTGATGATGTATAGAGGCCGAGAGGCTCCATCATCCCAGGAGGATGCAGACGTTAGGTCACGTATCCGGTTAGATCGCTATTGGCTATGCGCTGTCTGTACTGATAGTTGACCACTCAAGATCCCGAATTGGAGAGTTTGACGGAGGCGTTCCAGCGGTTGTATTGATCTCCTGGGCACATCGTTCTTCTAGTACGATGGCTTAGTTAGGTAGCGCGGAAGGCAGGGACGGTGATGCATGGTCGAAAAGAGGTTTGGTGTCTGTGGGTGTGGAGTTTAAAATCATCAATGGCTTCCAGTCTGCACCAATTCGTGGCCATGGGAATATGCCCCAAGGCTTGGTGACATTGAACGTGGCCGCCTTATCCAAAAGTCAGTACGGCCAAATGGCTGTTGTATTGTCCTCTAGACAACGGTAGAAATTCAATTGGCAAGAGATACTATGCATAAGCGACACCGTCGGTTGCATAGCTCTCGCAGATATCTCTGAAGATAGTGAACGCTATTCATCTGTTGCATAGCTCTCTCGTAGATTCGCAACAGTGCCGGTCACTGGAGATTCCTGGGCGGCGACGTCCATTGTCACCGACCCTCGCTCCTTTCTTTTGCAGATCGACGTCGCGCATCTTTAAGCAGGCTTCTGCAATCTGGCCTGGCATCTTCATTAATTCGGCTCAGACTGTACTGGTGCATCCTCAAGATAGCGTAGCACCGAAATAATCACCCAGCACACTGTCTCCCAATACAGAGCCTTGGAAACCCTCCTCGCCGTAATCTGTACCATCCTAGCCCATCCCCGCAGCCTTCCTCTTCTCCCGCTCCTCCCGTGCATCTAGCTGCTCAGCCGTCCACGCAACACCAGCCGACCTCGAGATCGACGGCTCGACAAGCTGATACCTCCATTGCTCCCACAGCGGCATTTGGTTCTCATTGTATATCTGCTCAGCCCACAGACACGATTAGCACCGTGGCATCAACCGTTGAGCAGCCACTCAGCTGCTATCTCTTAATGTGTATGTCCATCTCCAAGATCCATCACCAAGACGCTCTCCCGCTTTCAGTAATGATGCCCATTCACCCTTCCCTGGCCTTCTTCTGCACAGGCCTAAGGAAACTGTCATCAGGCAGCCCACTCCTCTTCGTCCCAGGCAAAGACCCGGTCCCAATCTCATTCGCCTCCGTACTCACTTTCCTTGGCGGATACTTCGTCTCCAACCCCTCGAAGCAATTCCAAGTCGGAGGTTTGCCTGTGCCATCCGGCCCAAGAAAGTACGGGTGTTTGAGCGCCTGTTCCGCCGTAAGCCGTTTGAGTGGGTCGTATTCGAGAAGCTTTTTGAGAAGGTCGAGTGCGGAGTCATCTGGTGGTGGCGACCCTTGCGAACCGTAGTTATTGTTCGTTATGGTATTCTTATACCATTTGTCCAGTCCTACGGGACGGTTGACGGAAGGGTTGTGCATGCTCACAGTCTGCAGGTTAGAGTACTCCGGCATGGCCTGCAGCAAAGGCCACTCTTTCCGGTTCGGTAACCCCACTACCTCCCCAATCTTGCCCATCTGATTCCGCTGAAACGGCACCGCTTTCTTACTATCCTGCTTCGCCTCCTCACCCTTGAAGATCGGCCGCAGGCTCAACAGTTCGGCGAAGATGCATCCAACGGCCCAGAGATCGATGGCAGGAGTATAGTGCCGACTTCCAAGCAGTAACTCCGGGGCCCGATACCATATAGTCACGACCACTTTATCGCCGCTGAAAAGGGCATGGAGTGGTTTGTAGAACAAGCGGGCCAAGCCTAAGTCGCCGATCTTAACGGCACCAGAGGCTGTGACCATGATATTGGCAGGCTTGAGATCGCGGTGGATGACCCAGTTCTGGTGTAAGTATAACAATCCGGATAAAAGCTGGTGCATACAACTCCTCAAGGCACTCGCCGGGATCGGCGTGCGAGGGAGGAGAGAGTGGTGGTGGATGATTTGGAGAAGGTCGTGCTCGGCATACTCAAATACCATAAATATACACTTACTCTCCAGTATTATCTCCACCAAATGGATTAAAGCCGGGTGGGACAATTCCGTGCAAAGGGCCATTTCGCGGATAGCGGATTGGGAGATGCCGGTGTATTGGAGTTCGGCGCCTTCTTTGTCGGGTTTGAATTTCTTGATGGCGAAGGCTTCGATGACGCGGCCGGAGGGGTGTTTGACGATGGGGGTGGGGAGGTTGGGGTGGTGTTTGGTGGTGGCTTTGTAGACGCGGCCGTAGGTTCCGGAGGAGATGAAGCCGACGATGTCGTAGTTGTCGTTTATGTGGCGTTGGGGGGTGTAGGGGGTGCCGTTCATCTTGACGAGTGGTGGTGTGCTGGGTGCTTCTGTGGGAGGTGTGTGAGCATGTGTTCAAGTGGTATGCTTCACGTGATGGCTCACATGCATGTAGAAGTTCCAAAAGAGGCAGTTATGAGATGTACATGGAACCCGATGAACAGTTGTTCATGCTATCCTCGGTCACCGAGAATATGTAGCCGAGGAAGGAAAGTGGCCAAACAAGTATACAGAGATCTGAGTCTTCTACAAGGAGATATACACGGGAAAGTCTCACCATCAAAAGCCGCCTGAGCCGTCCGCTTGACTCCGGCGTTCTGGGCAGGCACGCTGACGGCAACCGAACTGTTCTTCCTAGACACGGAAGGAGGCCCCATAGCGGACGGAGGATTGGAACTGGCCATGGCCTCAATCTACTAGCCACTTTCCGAAGATGTTTCAGAGTCTGTGAGTTCATGCGATGTCATCAAAAGGTCCGTATGCCCGCTTAGCTTTCCATGCGAGTGCGGTGAGCGCTTCGGTTTCCGAGTGGACTAAATGCTGTTAGTCTTTCACGCACCGCGTGGTAGCCAGCGGGCCGTTTGGCAACGTGCATCTGACGCCGTAGCGAAGTCTCGTGCAGTGGGAGCTCTTTGGCGGCCGGGATAGGCTGCGGTGAGGTGGTTGTTGGTGGCCGCGCGTATACTGCGGAGTAATAGAAGAGACGAAGACGTCGTATAGCCTTATCTTCCTGTCTTATCGCATGGTGTCAATGGGAGACGGGAAGTGGTGCAGACACGGTCACAGTGATGCTTTGGGGGCGGGGAGCTCCGTAGTGGAGCTCGCAGGTGGCAGCTCGAGCATCTTGAAACACAGGAAGTGTTCAAATCAAGCGATATGATTGCTGTTCTTGCTAGGAATATACAGAGGACGGCAGTGGTAATATGATGCCTCTACGATAGCACGAAGACTCTCTCCCGACCGTTCACGAGACTCCAACCGCCGGCCTGTGAGCAGCACCCACAAGCAACGACAACACCAGCACCGCCGCAATGGCAGCCTCAAGCAAGATGCGCGATCTGACGCCCTACTTCATCTACCTCATGTGCACCGCGACCCTCGGCCCCCTCCTCTTCGGCTACCACCTCGCCGAGCTCAACGAACCCGCCGAAGTCATTAGATGTCCTCCAGAAGAGCGAAGCATATCCACACTAGTCCGCCTAACCTCAGCCCTCCATGGCATTAGAACATCTGGCGCGAGCGACAGTAGCGGACCCTTCCCACAATGCATCCCCATGGACGAACTTCAGTTCGGCCTCGTCTCCTCTTTCTTCACCCTCGGCGGCCTCTTAGGCGCTCTCACAGGCGGGCCCGTAGCAACAAAGTACGGTCGCCTACACTCCATGATCTTCGCCGCAGGCTTCGCAGCCATAGGTCCAGTCTTCGAAGCCTTAGCAACGAATATCGGACTCTTCACTACTGGGCGCTTCATCGCTGGCCTTGGCGCAGGAGCAGCGACGGTGATAGTCCCGATATACATAAGCGAGATCGCGCCACCGCACCAGAAAGGCTTCTTCGGCAGTTTCACGCAAGTCATGATCAATGTCGGTATCCTCATTACGCAATTCCTCGGCCTCTTTCTCTCAAAGGGACAACTCTGGCGCATCATCCTTGGCGTAGGCGGAGCGATAGCCTGTCTACAAGTCGCCGGCCTCTTGCTCGGAGGACAAGAGTCTCCGAAATGGCTAGCCGACAACGGTAAACCCGCGCGAGCAAAGCGAGTTCTTAAAAAGCTCCGCGGGCATAACGCGGACGTGGAAGCAGAAGTCTCAGGTTGGGGCTTAGAGAGCGCACGAGATCTCGAAGACGAAGAAGAGACTTTGTTGAGTGGCCAAGATCACATGCCAGACCACCCAGCCGAAGAAGGCGGAGGCGAGACAGACGGGATGCCCGAGAACACCGAGGGCAACCGCCGACATTCGAAGCCTGTACAGAAGATGGAGGAAGGAGCCAAAGCCATAGGTTTCCTCGCCGTCCTGCAGAACCCGGATTACAATTCTGCCGTCTTTGCTGTGGTGATGATAATGGTCGGGCAACAGCTTTGCGGAATCAATTCGATCGTCATGTACGGCGTCAGTCTGCTCTCGGAACTACTGGCAGCGAATGCCGCTCTCCTTAACGTAGTTGTGGCATTGCTTAACGTCGTTATCACGATCGCCGCTGCTCCTCTCGTCGACATCCTTGGCCGGAAGACCTGCCTCCTCATGAGCATAGCAGGCATGGGCATCAACTCCATTCTCCTGGCCATCGGCATCATGAAAGCTATACCAGTCCTCTCCGCCATAGCCGTGCTCCTCTTCGTCGCCTCCTTCTCCCTCGGTCTTGGACCCGTCCCTTTCATCCTCTCCTCAGAGCTCGTCGGCGCCGAAGCCGTTGGAGCGACTCAGAGTTGGGCACTAGCGGCGAACTGGATTGCGACTTTTGCGGTGGCTCAATTCTTCCCGCTGGTGAACAAGAAGTTAGGGAAGGGGCAGGTGTACTTCATCTTTGCTGGGTTTGCGGTATTCTTTGGAGCGTTCACGGCGTGGTGGGTACCGGAGACTAAGGGGAAGAGAGATGCGGATGAGGTTTGGGGGAGGAAGAAGGATAGGAGTCGAGAGGATTGAGGAGTGGGCATGTGAGTCAGCGAAGATTTGGGATTTGGGAGATGTAGATGCGTTTATGATACCCAATGACGACAGAGAAGCGTCTAGCGTGTGACAGATCCACCTTGTCATCCGAAGTGTTTCATTGCTGCCTTGAGTATGACAGATCTAATGAGATGTCATGGTGACATAGCGGTACGCCCTCTCCCTTTAGTCACCCCAGCCTCGATCTTCAAAGTGACACCTAAGTATCACGAGACCTGCCTGCACGACTAAAGCTTCGTCTCCGCTGCTGATGTCGTACGGCCGCTCCACTGCGCTCCAAACTGAGCCTTGTCTCCTTTCCACCACTTGAGCTCTCGTCCGTCCTGCTATGCTATTCAGAAGAGACTCCTGTAGCAGGGCTTGCCTTCCGCGACATGCTCGTGGTATGCGCAGGCAGTCTTTTTGATCTCAAACTTCCGCTTTTGACTCGAGTCTTTCACCGCTTCCCGGGCCACAGCGACGTCGTAGTAGAACTCCCAAAGATCTTGTCGCTTGGCTCTTCTGGTGAGAGTACCCACTCTCCATTTCTCCACTGCGATGTCTACTAGCAGCTTACGTATAGCGGACAGGGACGAGCTCTTCGGATAGATTGTTTCTTGAAGTTCGGTAGGCCAGCCGCCCATGTCCAGCATCTTTGCGAGCAAGGCGTCAGTGGTGGCATCCTTGAACGAAGTCGACATTATGCTTTCGCCCAGGCACCACGCTCCTTGCAAGCGGAGCCATTCAGCATCGTGGTGTTTCGTCTCGTCGTTTGGATCCCGGACGTAATCGCCGTCTTTGCTGCTGTACACGTTGCCGGAATGGCAGAAGTTGAGGAAAATTTCGAACGTGGCAGCCTCCTGCTCCGGAAGAGAGACTGTACGCTGCTGTCCCTCTTTCCAATCCTTGGACAACGCAGCTCTGAAGAACTCGGAGTCCTTCACCAGAAGATCCTCGTAGACTTCGTAGGTCTTGCTACTGCCCTCAACGCCGACGTGCACCTTGACCATTCTCCAACCATACCTGTGAAAAGATCAGTGCCCTCCTGGCGGCTGCTCGGCTAGATCCACTTACGTTGGTGCCTCTGAGATGTTCCTGCGTATCTTACGCTGCGGTCCTTCCTCGCCTTCAGCGGCGCGCTTCTTGCCCGATCCAGGCGGTGTACTGGCCATGGTTGCGCTTGCGAAGTGAGGTAGTGTGGTGTTGGTGCTGAAGATCGCCAAAGGACTCGTCCACTCGAAGGTGGAAAGTCAAGATTCTGAGGATGAAGGTGATGTCTCACAATTCACTAGCGCGATGCCAGACATAGGTCGCATGTGACTGCCGAGCTGCAAACTCGCTTGGAGCAGGCGCGCAAAATGGACGAAAGAGGAAGTGGCGATGATGCGATCTTGGGAGAAACATAAACTCATCGTGAAAATACTAGACAAAGCATAGTCCGCCATTCTTACTCTTCCAACATCCCGTCGCGAAGTCCTTCACACTGACCCCATCGAGCTCTTGCGCCTTCTCCGCAAAGGACGAGTAAAGCCTCCCCCACACCATCTGCTCGGCCTCACTGTAATGAAACCTGTACTTCTTCGCCAGACGAGCAAACTGACACCTGCCGCGATTGAGGTGGTAAGTCTCCGGATCAAAGGAGACCCGGTAGTCCATAATCGTGTTCACCTGAGACGATACTGTTGGGTCCGAAAGTTCTCTGACGAAGAACTGCAGCTGGGCCGGTGTTTGTGCATTCGTGAGCTGGAGAACAACTGCGACCACCTGGTCGACGCCAGGTGCTGGGCTCGGCATCTCTCGAAGGGTCTGAGTGAGGGACCAAATATTGAATTCCTCACTGTAGATCGTGATCTCCGACGCATAGACCAAAGAGAGGTGGTCGCTGAGTGTGCCGAACTCTTCGCGAATCTGGCTGCAGACCTGGCGGAATGGTGTGGGCAAGGTAACAACCTTGTGAGGTCCCAATATAGCGACTCGCTTGGTGGAATGCGCGATATACTCGTAGATGTGGTTGCGGAGTTCTCCAGGTATCTTGAGAAGAGTTGAACAGTCCCCTTTTGAAGCCATGCTGAGACGTATAGATGCCTTGGATGTACAGGAGAGGTACAAGTCTCAAGGAAGGAAAACGAGTTGTCAAATTGAGGTAATATTGATATTGGGCAGTAGAAATGCTGTAGAGAGGATGGAAGGGACTACATGTATACAAGTCTCGTCTTACCACCAAGGTTATACTTCCGAGGTATCTCTGGCCATCTCATGGCTCACGAGCTGAGCATGCCTCGTGATGTCCATCAAGCAATACGGATCCGCAACCAAGCCATGTTGCCGGGGGGGGTGCTCAGCGGTGACCGAGGGCCCGGCAGCCGTCCCGCCGACGCCCATTGGCGACAAGCTGGACTGTTTGGCATTGTTGCTGATGTGATATGGCGTATATAGATCGTGATGGTCTATCCTGATGGGTGTCGTGATACGAAGAAAGGTCGATGAGTCGAGAGTGCAAGATGGAAAGGGTTTGGCTGACATCGATTGATGGTAGCCCCGGCGATTGTTCGGCGATTAGTCAAAGCGCGACGCGATTTGAGTTTAGAGGCGCGTCTCCAGACTCCGCCCCTGGCACTGTGCACACGACCGAGACGACATCAGTAGGCCAGTTGAGGTGCTGCATGAGCCATTGACGAACGACCATGCGGACTTCAAGAGTATCACGAGAGACGCAACGTCTTGTCAGCGTGCTATCTCCGACAAAGCGAACGGTTACTAGCGGCTCTCTGAAGGCATTCGCCGTGGACCCATCCGGTGTCAGCAACAGGAGTGAGCGAAACCGGATGACCGATGAGACGTCTGACAGTGGACTGTCAAGTGTGCCTGCTAGCCCGGAGTCACGTCTCGGGAAGCGCAAACGGGCCAGCACTGCCACGCCTTCTACAACAGTCACGACATTGAGCGAAGAGAGCACGACAGTCCGCAGATCGCCACGCAAAGCACCCAAACTCGAGAGCGAAGACGATGCGGCTCCAAAGCGGAAGGCACGGCGGCAACCGGCGAAACACATCAAGGGTCCCCATGGCGCAGTCAAAGTCGAGCCGCCGCCTGACTGGGAGAAAGTCTACGATGTCACAGCAGTCATGCGCAAGCGGGTACTGGCCCCGGTAGACACCATGGGCTGTGAGAGCCTAGCAGAAGATCATCGGTCGCCAATAGACCGACGGCTTCAGACTCTGGTAGCTCTGATGTTGAGTTCACAGACCAAGGACACAGTGACTGCAGTAGCCATGAAGAACCTGCAGGACAACCTACTAGGCGGCTTCTGCTTAGACAGTCTGCTGGAAGTGGAGCCCGATCGGCTTAATGAACTTATCGGGAAAGTCGGCTTTCACAACAACAAGACGAAGTTCATCAAGTCCGTTGCAGTCATCTTGCGTGATCAGTTTAATGGCGACATACCCGATACCATCGAAGGCTTAGTCTCATTGCCCGGCGTCGGGCCTAAGATGGCCTACCTTTGCATGAGCGCTGCCTGGGGTCGGGATGAAGGCATTGGTGTCGATGTACACGTCCATCGTATCACTAATCTATGGGGCTGGCACAAGACGAGTACGCCTGAGCAGACGCGGGCAGAGTTGGAGAGCTGGTTGCCGAAGGAGAAGTGGCATTCGATTAATCATCTTCTCGTTGGGTTTGGGCAGACGATATGTTTGCCTATAGGGCGCAAGTGTGGAGAATGTGATCTTGCGAAGGAGAAACTTTGTCCGAGTGCGGTGGCTAGTAGTCCGGTAAAGCGGAAAGTGAAGAAGGTGGTGGCCGTGAAAGCCGAAGACGGTGGTGCAGCAGTGAGGGCGGAAGAGATCATCGTTGAGAAGGATGACGTGGGCATCAAGGTAGAGGCAGATCTCAGCAACGGAGGTCAGATTGAAGACCTTGATACTGCCGCTGGAGCTAATCACGTAAATCCGGCGGAGCAGCAAAATCAGTGATATGCTGCGAGTTGCCACACAGCAGACCATCACATTCAAAGCTCCCATGGTCTCAACAATGTGCACTCAATGGAGCTCGACCGACACTTGGGTCGTAGTATTGCCATAGCCGCAAGTGACCATCCTTCAACGTGACGATGGCAACACGACGCTCATCCGCCGAGAGCCAAATCGCGAACACAGTGGACGCAAACGGTCATGCATTGTTTGCGCAGCCCACCCTTCAAAACCGAAGCCGGCCTGGCTCGACCACCCAATATATTGCTTATCGTAAGAGAATACCAGCATGCCTGAACACCCGAACACTTCTAATAACTCCGCCCAACATCACGCCAACCATACTCTCAGCAACCAGACAATGTCTACGCCTACTACCGATTACGACAACACCTCTACATGTACTCCCCCAGATGCTGCCAAATACGTCACCTTCATGGTGCAGAAACTAAGAGAATTCCACGGCCGATACCCGACCAACGTTGAAATGGACGAAGATGTGTCGATCGTTGTTGAGCAAAGATACTCAACATGGGAAGGCAGCAGGATTTCCACCGAGTTAATCGTTAGGCAAGTCGAGAGACTGGTGACCATGGGCACATCGGAGACGGAGGCGAGGAGGCTTGTAACGTCTATCGCAGCAGCCGTGTGCAAAGCGAGTGATATCGGGATATTGGTATGTTCGTCGCCGCTGAGTTCGAATCGAGTAACGTCTTTGGGAGACAGAATGAGCTGACTATGAAGCACAGCCGCCGAGGAAGATAATAGAAGCGGGAATTCACGAGCCGACGAACTCCCCATAACGGAGGATGGTATATCGCTTCCTCCATCTTTGTCAACTACGCGATTTGGTGGTCCTCAGCTTGGGGTGACCTGCTGAGCATAGGGGTATATGGCGCTCCACACAGACCGTGGCCTGCCTGCAAGCGTATTACCCTCCAATGCCATCATGTGCTCCATTACCCACGACCCTCTGATAGACCGTAATCCACTGCTCAAAACCCATTGCAACGTCCACACTCTCAAGCAGATCCAGTCTGAACCTCCCCTCTTCTCTGTGTCTCTGCAGTGCTCTCACCAAGTCCTCCAACGTGACAAACCTGCCCCTCTCGCCTCGTATGGTCACGACCCTGGTGTGTCGCACCACTCCGCTCTCGGTCGCAAACCTCGCATATAACATAGCGCTCGCGGCAGCAGGAGTGAACAACAGCATTTTCCGCCACGAAGCGTTTGGGTTAGCCCAGGCAAGGGTGGGCCAGTTTGTCAGATAACATAGACCGCTACTGACGAATCCCTGCGGCACCAGCTCCAGAAAAGCAGGGTTGAGCAGGAGCTCTGTTTGATTTGCGGAGGGATTGACGAGGTACATTCTCCTTCGGAGAGGTAGCGTTGTCGTAAGTGATTGACTCCATTCGCGGCAGACACGCCGCCAGGAGAAAAGCTTCAGGATGGGTATGCATAGAAGGACATTTTCCACTACTTCCGTTATGTGAAACGCAAGCTCCGAAAGTGGAGGGGGCGGTACTGCGAGTGCTGCTGGCGTGGCTGTAAGTGACATGTGGATGTCAAGGCTCTGCCAGAAAATGATTAGAGCGCAGAGCGGACTGTTGGGCATCGTAAAGGGAGTTGCGACCAAAGTTTTTAACAAAACCTCGGATGAAAGGATGGCTTGCTTAAGATCTGCCTGTTTGCTGAACCAAAGCCGTCTGTGCTCTTTATCGAAGATGATGACTAGACTGCAGCCCTTAGGTGTAGTATTGAGGCTTCCTAGTGCGCTACACCCATGTGGCCCTGTCTGGTAGCTACAGTAGTGAGACATCTTGCTTGCTCAGGACCGGCTGGCCTGAATTCCCTCCCCTACCCTTGTGTGAACAACGTATCATACCCTCGGTTTCGTACTGTTGCATCTTCGTCCTGTACCATGAAATGCCGTGCCAATAACTGATATGGCCCTGGCGCCAAGTCCTCTGTCTTGACCTTTCAGTATCCGCTCACTGACCAAAGCTACTCTCCCCTGTACTCCCATCGCAACTTCTCTCCATCCCTCAAGAACAGCTCAAACCCCTCCACATTAACCCAATACCACCTTCTCTCTCGCATCCGCTTCTCGACAGCCTGGTAAACGTCGTTCAGACTGATACCTGTTTCTTTCCTGATCATGAAGAGCTCATAGTGCTGCAGGGCTTTGACCCTGTAAGCAAATATCGCCGAATCTATTCCATTGCGCCTCGCTCTACCGTCGAAAACGATCTGGAAAACTACAATGTTCCTTGAGGGTGAAAAGAGCTGCATATTCCGCCAGGAAGCTTCCGAGCGCAGCCAGGAGGATTCGGAGTACATGCAGGCTTTCAGCAGCACGTCGGCGATAATCCCATTGACTTCGCCTTCGTCTGGCGGGCCTGGGTGCTGTACGCTGGATGGCAGGAACAGCTTCGCTTGTATGGTCGGTGAGGCCTTGACGCACTCATGCCATGAACGTGAGACCCTGAGGACGGAGATGATAGTCCGAGCTGGTGCGTTGAGGAGAAAGGTCTCCAGTAGCTCTGGAATAGCGAACAAGCGTTGTATGGCTGACATGTGCTCAAGCGATGGGTGAAGACGACCGTATGGCATCGGGATACTGCGCCGTGCGGCGCCACCTCTAAAGTTGTATGGCAGAGAATTCGCTTCATGGCAAAGACCTGCTTGAGACAAGGGGTATCTTTCTACTCCATACGCCGTGCTTCCATACCAAGCCATACTCCGCCGTCTACCTTCTATTCCCTTCAGGTCTCACTAATTCAGCGTGTCGTCGGATCAACTTAATGCACGCTCATAGATAATCCTTCTTCTTACTCGTCCTCGTGTACTGGTTCATATGCCACTCCACATCCCCGTCCTTCTGCTCTACCGTTCCTTGCCTAATCTCGAATAATCGCATCGTCATCCTCGGTCCCACCTCCGCCAACTCCACGCTCTGATAGCCCGTCTTGACGAACACATGATGCCGTACCTCAATGCTGTCCTCAATGTTCTTAAAAGTCACCACTCTACTACCCAACTTCGTGCCTCCTTCTCTCGGAGGGAAAAGATGCTGTAGAATCTTGACCGTTCTCTTCCCTAATGCTGTAGTGAAACCTTCAAATATAAGGTGCGGATAGCTTTCGCTCACTGTCCCCCTCGAAGCGTTCGGGATATCGTGCCGCAAGACGACATTGTGCAGCGAGAAAGAAGCGGTAGGCCCATGAGGGAAATGCGAAATCGTCATGGCCGTCGGCGTCCCCCTATGCTCATGCAAAAGTATGACATCGCTCAATCCACTGCTTTTCGCACTCCCGACCAAATTCGGCAGGATCAAATTTCCTCTGTTCAGTCTTATAGCTGTCGGCAACAGTAGCCTGACCTCCTTCGCGAACGCACTCAATCGACTGCTAGGGTCCCGGGAAGTTGTGACAAGGACGCGGGGATCCACGACGCCGGAGAGGTAGGAGTACTCGTCGTCTAGTTCGAGCTCTTCTTGCGTGGTACGGTCAGCGCGAGTTTCATCATATTTATAGTCTTGGCGGAGGGCTTTGTCGTTGGCGATGGATGGGTCGAGGGGCTTGCCGGTGGCGAGGGAGGCTTTTAGTTTGGACCGCTTTTCTGCTATTTCGGCGTCGCGGAGGGTGAGGGCGCGGCGGTAGAGGTCTGCATATCAATCAATGTCAGCATGCGGAGAGGGTAATAGAGACTTGAGGAGAGTGATACGTACAGTCGCGCCGTTGGCGGGCTTGTCGTCGTATCATCTTTGCTGTTTTGTGCTATGGGCTTCACATGCAAGTCTACGATCGTTAAATCTGGAGTGAGCGAATGCAGAAAGCCTCCTCTGATCTTGCCCCGCTGTTGCCTCAGGCATCTCATTGCTTTTAGCATTTTGGCCGTGCAGCTTTGGTTGCCGCACCTTCCTTCTTGAATCGACGAGCAACCTGCGCTTTCACCTCCGCCGCGCAAGGCTGTAACCTACACTTCCCCCAAATCGGCTACAACACTTCCAACATACTGGACACAGCAAGAGAAGAGTCGTATATTTGGAGTTTCAGGGGGGGAGGCAGGAGTCGCAGCAAGGCGGCTCACCCCGCCGCACACCATCGCCTGGCAACCTTCTGCAAACACCACCTTTACACCCACCAGACCACAGCATGGAAGGCGCCTTCACTCATGTCGGCAACCACCTCGTCGGCGATTCGGCGTCCGCCATTAATGAGGGCGACGACCTGAGCACCCTCGATGCAGGTGAGAGCGCACTGGATGGCGAGTACGGCCGTGGGAACCTGAACGGTGGACCGCGCAGGAGAAGAGTCGGCGACGAGGAGGAGTCCGATGTGTTTGACGATGACGACTTGGAGAGCTTAGCGAGCCATGCGGCGAACGGCGCAAATGGGAAACAGGCCCAGCAGCCAGAAGAGGAGGTTGAGCTTCCGCCACATGCCTGCGCATACTGCGGCATCCACAACCCAAGCTCAGTGGTGAGGTGCTTGACATGCTCCAAGTGGTTCTGCTCTGCTAGGGGCAACACGAGCAGTAGCCACATTATCAACCATCTGGTACGGGCGCGGCACAAGGAGGTTCAGCTCCACCCGTCTTCTCCGCTCGGCGATACGACACTGGAGTGTTACAACTGCGGTACCAAGAATGTTTTCCTCCTCGGCTTTATTCCCGCCAAGAGCGATACAGTGGTCGTCCTGCTGTGCAGACAGCCATGTGCGGCGATGCCGAGCAGCAAGGACATGAACTGGGACACCTCAAAATGGCAGCCGCTGATCGAGGACCGCTCGTTCTTGCCTTGGCTCGTCACTCAGCCGTCGGATCAGGAGCAGATGCGCGCTCGCCACCTCATGCCTCAGGTTATAGCAAAGCTGGAGGAGATGTGGAAGGACAATGCGAGCGCTACCATTCAGGATCTGGAGAAGAATGCTGGGATCGACGATGAGCCGGCGCCGGTGCTGCTGCGCTACGATGATGCATATCAGTACCAGAATGTCTTTGGGCCGCTGGTCAAGATTGAGGCCGACTACGATCGGAAGCTGAAGGAGGCGCAGTCGCAGGACAACTTGATTGTGCGCTGGGACTTTGGGCTAAACAACAAGCATCTTGCTTCGTTCGTTCTGCCAAAGCTTGAGCTGGGCGACGTCAAGCTGGCTGTTGGTGATGAGATGCGCCTGCGCTACACTGGCGAGCTACGTCCGCACTGGGAGGGTGTCGGGTATGTTATCAAAATTCCCAACAACCAGAGCGACGAAGTTACCATCGAGCTCCGCGCGAGAGGCGACCACAAGTCAGTACCAACAGAGTGCACGCACAACTTCACGGCCGACTACGTCTGGAAAGCCACCTCTTTCGACCGCATGCAGCACGCTATGAAGACCTTCGCCATCGACGAGATGTCCGTTTCCGGCTACATCTTCCACCGCCTGCTGGGTCACGAGGTCGCAGCCGCGCCAATGAAGGTCAACATGCCGCGCAAGTTTTCCGTGCCTAACCTGCCGGATCTGAACGGCAGCCAGATCCAAGCCGTCAAGAGCGTGCTCCAGAAGCCGCTATCTCTCATTCAAGGTCCACCAGGCACTGGAAAGACTGTCACATCAGCAACGATTATTTACCACCTCAGCCGTATCAACGGTGGCCAGACCCTCGTCTGCGCTCCGTCCAACGTCGCAGTTGACCAGCTCTGCGAGCGCATCCACAAGACTGGCTTGAAGTGCGTGCGCGTCACAGCCAAGTCTCGCGAGGATGTCGAGTCGCCTGTCGGGTTCCTGTCTCTGCACAGACAAGTCCAGATGAACGACACGAACGTCGAACTCAACAAGCTCAACCAGCTCAAAGCCGAGCTTGGCGAACTTTCGTCCCAGGACGAGAAGAAGTTCAAAGCCTTGACCCGCGCAGCCGAGCGCGAGATCCTGAGCAACGCGGACGTGATCTGCTGTACCTGCGTCGGCGCCGGCGACCCTCGTCTCGCCAAGTTCAAGTTCCGCACGGTCTTGATCGATGAGAGCACGCAGTCCGCGGAACCGGAGTGCATGATCCCGCTCGTCTTGGGCTGCAAGCAAGTCGTGCTTGTCGGCGACCACCAACAACTCGGTCCCGTCATCATGAACAAGAAGGCCGCGAAAGCCGGACTTAACCAGTCCCTCTTCGAACGCCTGGTCATCTTGGGCTGTGCGCCGATAAGACTGCAAGTCCAGTACCGCATGCACCCTTGCCTCTCCGAGTTCCCCTCCAACATGTTTTACGAAGGCTCTCTGCAAAATGGTGTTACCATGCATGAGCGCCTCCTCAAGAACGTGGACTTCCCATGGCCGGTCGTCGATGCTCCTATGATGTTTTGGTCGAACTTGGGTGCCGAGGAGATCTCGGCGAGTGGTACTTCTTACCTGAACAGGACCGAAGCGCAGAACGTGGAGAAGATTGTTACCAGGTTCTTTAAGGCAGGCGTTAAGCCAGAGTCAATTGGCATTATCACGCCGTATGAGGGGCAGAGGAGCTATGTGGTGCAGAGTATGCAGCAGACGGGGACTTTTAGGAAAGAGGTGTACAAGGAGATCGAAGTCGCCTCCGTCGATGCGTTTCAGGGGAGAGAGAAAGATTTCATCGTCCTCTCTTGCGTCCGCAGCAACGACCATCAGGGCATCGGTTTCCTTTCTGACCCTCGCCGCCTGAACGTGGCATTGACGAGAGCGAAGTATGGGCTGGTCATCCTGGGCAACCCGAAGGTTCTGTCTAAGCACCCGCTGTGGCATTACTTGCTCGTCCACTTCAAGGAGCGCGGCTGCCTTGTCGAAGGGCCACTGTCCAATCTTCAAGTCTCTCTACTGCAGTTTCCGAAGCCGAAGATCGGATACAGAGGACCGCAGAGGTATCAGATGGCGTATCAGCATGCCAACCAGATGGCTGCCAGCACTGGCGCTGGACCTAATTCTCACCGCATGAATGGAACGGCGGCTGCTCCTCAGCCAAACGGACGTACGCACGGCGGCGCCGACCAAAGCAGCGTCGTCGGCTACATCCCAGACGACGTCTCAAGCGTGCACTCCTCTGCTCTCGGAGGCGGCGCAGCGCTGCCTGGGCATTTCCCGCCTATGTTTCAGGGCTTCCAGGAGCAGTGGCCGGGCTTGCAAGCTGGGCAGCAACGTAATGGTGCTGGTCCACTCTCCGTAGGCGCGCCGATGGCGAAGCAGGCTCCGCATCCGCCGAGTAGTGTGGCTGGTGAGAGTGTTGCTGCTTCGGAACTCACGGATACTACCGCTGCTACCAATGGTGGGAAGGCTGGGCAAGGTGGTGTTAGTCTGGCTGGGCTCAGCATCAACGACCTCAATCGCCATGCATCGATGACGCAAAGCGATAAGTTGACGCGCTATGTGGAGGGTACGAGGCAGGCTCCTATCGGCGCTGGGAGGAACGGGGTGGTGGCGCCGAGTGGAAACCACAGCACCTTGGGTGGTGGCGACGGAGATGAAGATGCGCGGAGCGTGAGCACGGCTTTCGCTAGTCAGGCTGGCGGCGGTGGTGGTGGGGTGGGTGGCTATGATTGATGGCCCAAACCTTCCGCATACATCATCTGAGCATACCCCTTATGCTCTCCTGCCTATGATTGCTTATTGAGATGCAATGCTAATGCACCTATGTGGAAAAGGCTGCCACCGTCGAGAATGAGAATGAGAATACTACGCCATCAGCGAAGGACCCGAAACCTTATCCTCAAAAGGCTCTGGACTTTGCTGCCAAGCTTCTTGCGCGGAAGCGGGAGAGCAGTTATGCGGCGATTGCGAAGAAATCGGGAGAATGGCCTGAGTCTTCGGAGAGTCCGGACAGCCCAATTTCGGAGGTTGCAGACCGAATGGACAAGTCTTCTGTGCGGAATCCGAAGAAAGTCAAGAAGATGAGCCGAGATCGATCGGATATGTCGAATGACTGAGGCCTGCGAGTATGCACAGTGGTCTGCCGTCTGCAATAATGGGTCGGGCTGGGCTGCTATCACTGCCGAAGCTTTGCGCATCATACGTCTGCTGCGCTGGCCCTGTCGGTGCAGTCTTTCGGCACGCATGGGCTGGATCGAACGCTGCGTCTTCTTGGTGGTGGAGATGGTTGAAGTGGTTGAGATTGCTGCGTTATTGCTTTCTGCGTGCTTTTTATGGAGGGAGAAGCTCAGTCACTCGTTTACTATCGGAGCTGGAGAGGAGGTAGGTAGTCACTCGTTTATACTGCTGTGCGTACTGTGCGTATACAAGACACCGATGCGCTTCTTTTGCCCCTCTTTCACCTTGTTATGAGGTCGGTAAGCCGGTAAGCCTAAGGAACCGCATAGAGTCTGCCGTGTGTCCCGAAGAGTTGGTGCTTATGTACTGTCAATTGACCCACAGACAGACAAATGAACAGCTGCCGTATGGACCGGGCATTGCCACTACGCCCTCGAAACAAGCAAAACAAATTAGTGCTATCATATGGGTTAGTGAATAGCTGAAGAATCCAAGCTTCCTAGGTATACACACTGTCATTCTAAGACAATTTAGACATAGTCTAGCTTCCGTATGGATCCCTCCTATGGCAGCGGTAGACCCGGATATGTAACTGAGAGTTCAACCGGCGACCACTCCAAGCCTCGCCCAGAGCTCTCTTATTCGCAGGCCTCCCTCTAGCGCGGCATAATATTGTTGTCATTAGCTCGACAGCTAAGGCATGGTACCTCTTTGGACATTTTTCTGCTTCACGCACCCGATTGTACAGCAAGCGCCAACACCCTGGGCCTCGCGCACCCTCGCAGCTCGCTAACAATGCCTTCCTGGGCGCATCTGTGTGGATCTCTCTCACACCGTCTTGTGGAAACGGTCCAGAGGCGGCAATATGTCGTTCACCCTCAGCGATAGCGATCAGTCCTCTGACGACGTATCAGACGAAGAGTACTGGGCCGACGACGGTGAGCCTCAAGTGTCCAAGAATGTCGAGACCATCGCTTCGGATCTGAGTGCAGTGCTCGCTGCTGTCAGTGGCTACCCATCGCCGCCACTGGACGCAGCAGCGAACGAGATTCGCCTCTTGCAACTGTTGCCCGCATACGGCAATGACGACGAGATTAGATGCACGCTCACCATCAGCTCCTTGGATAGCCCAGACCTGCCGGCCTATGAAGCTTTGTCGTATACTTGGGGCGAGTCGCTATTGCACAGGTCGGCTATCATCAACAGACACCGCTTAGCGATCACAGACAACTTGTTTTGCGCTCTGCGGCGCCTACGGCCCTCGTCATTATCCGAGAAGCGATTATTGTGGGTTGATGCTGTGTGCATCAATCAAGACGAAGCGTCAGAGCGTGCTACGCAAGTCTCCAAGATGGGTCGTATCTTCCAGCAAGCCTCGCGTGTTGTGGTGTGGCTGGGAGATGCAGATGAGCCGTTCAACGATCCCGAGTCCCGCTTCCGGAAACGACGCTCCCCGTTTGAGGTCTATAGTTTAGCGTGGAGACAGCAAGACTTCGGGCTTCACTCACTGCTAGCAGCGATCGAACACACGCAGTCGAAGTGGTGGGAACGGGTGTGGGTTGTACAGGAAGCGGTCGTTGCTCGCAAGCTTCCACTCGTGGCATTTGGGCCCTTTCAAGTGGAGTGGTCTGCACTGCAAGGTTCCTTGAGACTTCTAGATGCGACGCATCCTCATACTGTGCCTGGACCGTTCCTCAGCTACCTAGATACCATAACGGCTCTCAGAGAACGCTTCCACCATAGCGTCAGCGCAGACAGCTACCCCTCCTTGCTTGAGCTCATTCTCAAGACGAAGTCCGCCAGTGCCACGAATCCCAGGGACAGAGTATACAGTTTGCTTAGCCTGCTCAGAAGCGCTGAGAGCGCCTTTATCCCTGTTGACTACACCGATTCTTGCGCAAGCGTCTATGGCACCGTGACCTATGCAGTCATGGCCACCGGCAAATTCTTTAACGCCTTAGCTGCAGTCCGGAGAGGCAGATCACCCGCCCATGTCGGTGCGGAACGCACCCTGCCTCCTGGAAGCATGTATCTCGGTCAGCTTCCGACTTGGGCGATCGACTTCAGCTCCAATTCCAGTGGTTGGCCAGTTGAGATTCGCGCCGCGGAACGAGTCAATAACACCCGCTACATGCAAGAGTTGCGCTTGGGTGCAAGGGGCATCAGCCTGGAGCTCACTCCTGTGCGGTATCGGTGGGATGTTGTGAAGACTGTCGCAATCCAGACCAGTAACGGCAAAGGCGCACCGGGTCGCTCTTCAGTATCTAAGCACTTCGTTGAGGACACTCGGGCGGTGATCGAGATCTCAGAATTGGTACGCCGTACCATCATATTACGGGAGGATCGTACCGCGAAGATGCCAGAACAGCCATCAAGCGACGGTCCATCGACGACTGATTCTCTGGGCGATGCTCTGGGCCGGCCAATCCGTCGCTGGCGGGTTAACGCGTCTCATCCAGTGCCTCGTTATCAGGAAAACATTGCTAAAGGACCGCGACCACTTCGAGGACCGCGAGTCCTTCTCACACACGTGGCTCAACTACTTCCACAACGTGTCTGAATCCTACTCCTTCTTCTGCACCGAAACGGGTAACATTGGCGTTGGCCCTGGCAGCGTGGTCCCTGGAGATAGGATCCTCAACACGCCACGGCGGTCGTGGCTGAAAGGCGATATAATCTTGTGTGAACCAAAGATGATCTTGAGACCGCTCGGTGCAAGCTATTCATTCTGCGGCCTTGCTTGGGCGACAGATTCCAAAGAAGGTGGGACGGTCACCTATATGACGGATGATGAGCACACCCTTTGGGACAACGTCCCAGATTCTGCGACTATGGAAGACGATACGGATTATAATAGTAATCCAAAACAGCGAGGTCAACGCATAGTCCTTCGGTAGCTAGTGGTCCGCCGAAGAGAGATGCTGGGTCCACGGAAAAAGAACGTTGACAGCCGCGGCCGCAGCCCCGTTGGAGAAACTCACACTTGAGAAGAACCACGTGCTTCCTGCCTCGAGCCTGGGCCAGGCCTGACAGGGCACCTGAGAGAAAAGCTCAGCATCGTATAGACATAGGTACTGTACATATCTGCTGGTCTTGAATGTCATATAGGGGTATCACAATGCCACCCACCAAGAGCCACCCATGCAACACCGCGCTGTGCCAAGTGGACTGACAACCATCCCATGCATGCAAATGCACCAAATGCGCCACTCCCACCTGTACCCAACAGTATCGCCTGACTCCTTTTCTATGTACTTGTTCTCTTCATAGGCCGTTATTGTAACCATCGTTGTGACTATGGCTGGCATTATTTGAATGCGGCGCACCATAAGTCGCTCCGCCGGTTGCTTGGTACCCGTTCACGCTAGGCGGATATGTCATTGGAGAATACTGCATCATCCGGCCGTTCGCGTCGGGCTGTCTAGGCTGCATTTGAGTGAAGTGCTGTTGCGCTGGAGGCGTCTGAAACTGCTGTTGTGCTGGAGGCGTTTGGAACTGCTGATGTGCTGGAGGCGTGTGGAAGCTGAACGCCTCAGCACCTGGAGACATATAGTTGGTGGGCGAAGCAACGGTAGACGCCACGGTCAGGTCCGCAAAAGGCAGGAAACTGCCATCAAAGCCAGCGCCAAAGGACTGGTCAGGCAGCACATGATTCGTGAAATGCTGCTGCGTAAACGGGGAATGCGCGTAAGAGCCTTCGTAAGGCGGAGGCTGCTGCTGGTCGCGCGCCGGCCAAAACATCATTGGTCCGTCTACTTGCGCCGTCTCGTAGCCAGTTGAGTGAGGAGACATGACGTGTGTTTCCGGTCTTGCGGGAAGGCACATCGGCGGCGGCGGCTCAGGTTGCTGCTGATGATTGTGGGCGTAAACAGCAATATCAGATGGACCTGGAGGTTGGCGTTGAGGTGCAGCGGCGGAGCTCTCGAAAGAGAGAGGTCGCTTTGCACTATTCTCTTGGA